>APFE031236049.1:94908-132840 GCA_000404065.3 Pinus taeda | reverse complement strand
AACCCATCTCACTCTAGAATTATAAATATAATTAAAAAACATGTAATATACTAAGATAATGGTGGATTAAGCTAAGTTAGGAGGCAAAATGAGGCCATATAATTACCCATTCCTGGGGCTCATCAGCACCCCCTACTGAAGGTGTTGCTCATCCTCTGAGCAACTAGTCCATCTCCTCATCCTTGATGGCCCTGATGGCCTCCCTGACATCCCATGCTTTTGATGTGAGGTCCTCTTCTTTGTCATGGAATCCTACCTTTCTATCCACCTCTTCCCACTGTTGTTGCTCTTCTTCCTCTTTTCTACCCTCTAGCAGTCCTAGCAGCAGTGGGGGACTTAGTTTGAGGCCAATCCAATTGACCTTCAAATGCTGCATAGAGTGCTTGTATAGTGGCACTCTCCCTAATGCTTCTTTCATCCTTTTTGGGGAGTGATACTACCTAATCTGCAAGTTGCGTGGTAGTGTGTTCCACCTCCTCATACAATCATGAATGCAGTCATCCCCAAGTAATCTTTCATATCCTCAAAATGTGTAATGGCTTGAGCCTAATCATTGATATACTTGGGGGCAATTTGAGGATTATTTGCAAGCAGCTAGTGTGTGCTGATGTGAGCCATGGGGTATGATGGCTCAGCTCTGATCATTAGGGATTCATTTTGCTTTTTTGTCATCAAATGTTTTTATTTATTTTGCCCTTCTCTCCTCATGATTCATCCATGAGGCCATGGCCAATAGCTTCAGTTCCCCTACCCTAGCTTTGGGGTCACACAAATTCATGTTTGTGAGGGCCATGTTATGCAAATAGAACTCTGCTATTTTTCCCTTGTCTTCTCAAGAGCTTTGGTCACATAGGTCCATGAACTGTCTGTAATCCTGAAAAGGAATTGTGCCTCTCTGTGCCAAAGTCTTGATCTAAAATGTAGCCATTAGTCTTTGAGGTATAATCCATATGATTTTGCTGGTGTTCTACACTACAGTGCCTCCATAGACTAGTTGGCCATGCATGCCAATTGTGTCTCATTTTGTTGTAGCTATCTGCTTAACAACTCATTTTCTGTTTGCAAGCGAGTTCTTGTGATTGCCTCTCTATGTCTTACAACACTTAACTCCCTACCCATTTCTCTAAGATTGTTCTCCAGGTGGCCAATATCCTCTACCCCCTTGGATTTGGTGATTTGCATCCATTTATAGCTCCTTATCCTTTCTTTCTCCAACTCAAAGAAAAGTGGGACTGCAAAATTTCTGTGGAATGATTTTTTCCCCCTCAAGAAGGTTGCAGTAAGAGCCCAAACTAGGCTGGGGGTCAAGTTCTTGTGGCTCTGCTGTTTCCTCCTTCCCCTTTGGCTATTCTTCTACCATTTTCTCAAGTTTTTCAGTCTCTTGTAGCTTTGTCCAGGTCTCCTAGAGAACAGTCTATGCCTCCTGTAGAGTTGTTTTCGAGTTCTGTAGTTGCACTCTTTCCTTCTAGGTGGAAGATCTAGGACTTCCTCTTTCATATGTTATAGTAGTTTTAGAGGGAGATTCTTCCCCTTTGACAGTGGGTGAATCTTCAATTATAATAGGCACTGTTGAAGATTGCTGTGGTTTCCCTGCTTTTATCCTTTTTCTTTTCCGAGCCTTGAAATACTTTGATGTCTACCTCTTCCTCTTTTGTTTTGGTTTAATTTAGGTGCTGAGGGTAGTGAGGGCAACTGCTGCCTCTCTTTCTAGGGTCTCAGGAGACACTTCTATCTTTTTTGCCCCTTTTTCCTCTCATTTTGTCTTTTTCTCTATGTTTGCTGGTTTTGTTTCCTTTTATTCTGTTTTGGTTTCTTCCTCCTTTATTTTTGTTTCCTCCCTCTCTGTTTGATCCTTAGTGTCCTCCCCTTCTCCTTCTTGTTTCTCTTCCTCCTCACTATCAGAAGGATTGAAATCATATGTGAGGGCCTTCATATCATCTTCTTTTGTCATGTTTATGAAGATTTCCCATGCTATGGGGATGGTGAAGGTGTGGAGGGCTTCTCCTACTAACAATTTAATCAACCCATGGTGAGCCAACTGATCTGCACCTCCTGCCTTCAACTTAATGTTGGAGTCTATGAGGGACTGTAGGAGAAAATAGGGGATGCTGAGTTTCTGGGGTGTTGGAGTGTCCATGCCATATCTGAGCTCATGGAGAAGTATAAAATGGTAGCCATAAACTATGCTATACCTTGCTTCATAGGAAATATATTTGATAATTTGGTAACTGACCTCATCCCAAGGGTAAGGTATGCTTGTTCTTCTAATCCCATTTTTGTCTTCTACGAGATGTTCATTTGGTTGGAAGAAGTTTTTCTTAGCAGATTGTCCAATTGGCTTTTCAACTTTGCTCCAAGGAAATCTAAGAGGAAGGGTGGTAACCCTACTGATAAATTCTAGGGTGATTTCCATGGAGATACCTATAAATTTAATAGTGGCATGGGTCCTTGAGTGAGGGACTAAAGAAAGGGCAAACTCCTGAGCCACTTCTTCATCAAATCCTCAGAATTTTTCAAAAAATGGCATCCAATTTTCTTTGGTGAAAATGGCTACTACCTCGGGATGTTCATGGAGCCTGACTGAATTTGTGGGCTCCTTCCTCATGAATACTCCTGTCGTTTTTCTTATACCTCTTTGGAACACCCCAGGTAGATATGGAGACAAGAATTTTGAAGAAACAGGCAAATAGAGAAAAACTGTGTGTTTTTTTTTAAAGAAAACAGGCAGAAAGTTTTTATGGAATTCCTCTTCTTCTACAGACTCAATTCCTCCTTAAAATTGTATCATTCCTTGCACATATTGATAATAAAGGTGAGTATGCACAAAACCTACCTCTTCAAGCCAGAATTCGAGAAAAGCCCCCGTGTTTTCTCCTTAAAAAACTGCTTATTGTCCCTCCTGTAGAAATGGTTGTAGGTGCTCCTGTAGAATAATGCTTTCGAGGCTATGGTGGTGACAAAGAACTTGTTGCAACTAAGTGGACGAGGATGAAATGAAAGAAAAGGTGGTGAAGGAGTTTCGAGGAGGAATGCTTATTTCTTCTTTTAGATATTTCTAGTGATGGGGTGAGCTAACAAAAAGGTATGTTCCATATTTGGATCGTTGGTCCCCATTGCCTTGTCATCATGGCTCTTCCCTGCAATCACTTCCCATCATTGCGTTGGAGTTTGTATACCCTCCACTACCTGTCCTTTGGATTTTCTTGTGAGTTGACTAGGCACACGTGTGGTGGCATCTCCGGATGAGCGCAGTCAACTGGATGAGGGTGGCCAGTTAACTGGCCACCTTTTCTCATTCAACCCTAACCATCTCATTCGATTATGCATATTTTTAAATTACACAAATGTAATGGAGGAGAGGGTTAGTCACTTACCTGGGAGTCGAATGTATGTGCTGTGAAGCATTTTGGTTCCTTTTGTTGCTGCATGCTTGTATTTTAGTTGCTGCATACCTGTATTTTCTTTGCTACATGCTTTCTGTTGTCTGTTGTATGGCTTGTTTGCTTTGTGCAGGTATCATCTAGCTGGATCTAGCTTCAGATATCCCCTTCAATCCCCTGGTTTCACTTCTTTTGTTATTGTGGCTTGATTTTAAGGGGATCAACTGCTACAGGAAATCCTACAGGAGCTCCTCTGGCTGCTTCTCCCTTTAAAATTTTTAGCTGATTTTTGTGTTGGGAGCTGGGAGGATGATACCAGAGATGCTAATGGAGATGGAGAGGTATTTGGTAAGCTTCAGGTGAGATTTGGAGGTGCTACTCCCTTTATTTTTATTTTTTTGGTTTTTTTCCTAAAAACTGGCTTCTGTGTTTTTCGACAGGGAGGAAAAGAAATGATGATGATGAGGTGGTGCAGGTGTGGGATGGATAGTCAGGAGGGTGGATATCTGTAGGAGGGTCTACATTCTCTTCATGAAACTTCCTTGCCCCTCAAATTTCTTTCTGGAACCATTTCTGGCTCTTTCTGATTTCTACAGGAGCCTCCTGTAGAATACACAGGGCCTCCTGTAGAACACACAGTCTTTGAAAAAAAAGACACAGTGAGGTGGAAGAAATGTAAAAAATGATGGAGAAGAGTGTAGAGGAGATGAAGTAGGCTTTGTGGTATCTTCTCTTGCTCCCCGTGGTCCACCTGTAACTTGCAATGCACATTAAGAGTCAATTTTCTCTTCCTTCTTTTCTCTGCTTTTTCATTTTTCTTTTTTTTTTGAAAGACAAGTAGGGTGCATCAAGGAGGTTTTCACCCTAATTTCCTGCCCTGGGTGCCTCCAAGGGAGGTTTTCGCCCAAGGATCTTATTCTCTCTCTTTTTTTTGTGTTTTTTTTTTGTCATCACTTGGCCACCTCAAAAGAGGTTTTCAACCTAATGATGGGACTCAAGCGCCTCATGGAGGTTTTCACTTGAGTCCTTATTATTATTATTATTATTATTATTTATTTATTATTATTTATTTTTTCTTTAGTGAGTGCATGGAGTGGACGCTAAGACCTGCTCCACTACCAACACTATCTTATTCAAATCTTCAATGAACTTTCACTTGGAGAGGGTCTTCTTGTAAATTTTCAACCTATGTCCATTGACAAGCATGGCGATGGAATGCTTATCAATGGTTCTAATCAGAACTGAACCATTGTCATTGCATTTTTCCACAGTGTAGGGTCCTAGGCATCTTGTCCTCAATTTGCCTTTGAAGTCTTATACCTTGAGTCATAGAGTAATGCCCAATCTGCCTCTTGGAATTGCTTCTCCTTGATGTTTTTGTCATGCCATATCTTCCTCTGAAGCTGAACTACCTCTGTGTGGAGAAGGGCTTGCAATATTTGTTCATCCAATCCATTGAGCTGGAGTAGTCTTTCCCTCTATTCATGGCTGAGGTCTAGGTCCCACTGAGTTTCCATCCTTAGTGTATTGTATTCAAATTCTATTGATAGCAAAGCGTTCTTCCCATAGACTAGTTCATAGGGTGTGAACACTATAGTGGTTTTCCATGTTGTGTTGTAGGCCCAAGTGGCCTCAACTACTCTATCCACCCAATTTTTTCTACTGCTACTCACTACCTTGGTTAGAATTCCTTCCAATGCTTTGTTAGTGAATTCCACCTATCCATTGGCTTGTGGATGGTAAGGGGTGGAAGTCCTGTGCTTGATTTTATGATGTGTGAGCAGGTCTTCAATCAAATTGGAAGTGAACTGACTGCCTAGATCTGTAACCAGTTCTCTTGGATACTCGAACTTATATAATATGTTTTCTCTTAAAAAATCAACTACTTTTTCTTCTGTTGCTGCCTTGATGGCCTTGGTCTCTACCCATTTTTTCAGTAATTGTTACACACAATGATGTATTTCTTCTATTTTGTAGGGTTGATATGACCCACAAAGTCCATGCCCCACTTCTCAAATGGCTCAAAGGTCACTGGAGGTTGCATGGGAATCTCATCCTTTGGAGTATATTTCCCCATCCTTTGACACCGATCACATTGGCTAGTATATCTCCTCACATCTTGATGAAGAGTGGGCCAATAGTAGCCTGCCTACAATATTTTGAAGGCAATCCTTTTTGCTGAAAAATGACTTCCATAAGGCCCATCATCACAGGTCAGGAGAATGTCAAAAACTTCCTCTGCCCTGACACATATTCTCAAGATCTGATCTAGGCCAAGTTTGAAGAGATTTCCCCCAGTCCAGGTGAAAGGGGTGCTTTTCCTTACGATCTTGCTCTTATCTTTTGAGGATAGGTGTGGTGGGAACTGTGCCGAAACTAATTAATTTTCTATATTAACAAACCACAAAGAGAGTACTGAGATAGAAAATAGGTTTTTTTCTGGCATTTGATCATCCACCATTCCTTCATCACCTGTAGGCAAATTCTCTAGACAAAAAGTCAGCAACAACATTTTCTTTACCAGGCTTATCAACAATGGTTAAATCAATCTGCTACAGTAAAATCAACCATCTAATAATGCGAGAATTTACATTTGGTTTGTTCATTAAATACCTAATTGTAGCATGATCAATGCGTACAAAGGTTTGATAGCCTGTGATGTAATGTCTGAATTTGTTCAAAGAATGCACTATAGCTAGGAGTTCCTTCTCGATTACCGTGTAGTTTAACTTTGCCTTTGACAAATTTTTACTTATAAAGTATATGGCATAAGGTAAATTTTCATCAATTTGTCCCAAGGCTGCTCCTATTGCTTTGTTCGAGGCATCTGTGTGAATGTGGAAAGGTAGGTCCTAGTTTGGGCCTCTCAAAATTGGGGCAGTCACAAGTTTGCTTTTCAAGGTATCTAGGGCTTCTTGATAGTTTTTAGTCCATATGAACTCGACATCTTTTCCTAAAATACCCAACAACGGAGAGGCTAACTTACCGAAATCTTTAATGAATCTTCTATAATATCTAGATAAGCCTAGGAAACTTTGGACATCTCTCACATTTTGAGGCGATGGGACCCTTTGGATGATGGCAACTTTGTCGGGGTCCACCTGAAATCCTTGTTGAATATTGCATGACCTAGCACGGCCCCTTCAGTGATAAAAAATTCAGATTTTTCTGGATTGAGGGATAGGTTCATTTCAATACACTTGTCCAAAACTTTTCCTAGATTAGATAAAGCTTCTTGAAAGTTAGAACGATAAGAAGTAAAATCATCCATATATATCTCCACTACATCATGAACTAGTTTAGAAAATATACTCAATATTGTTCTTTGGAAAGTGGCTGGAGCATTGAACAAACCAAAAGGAAGGACTCGATATGCAAAGGTACCCCAAGGACAAGTGAAAGTGGTCTTATCTTGGCCTCCCGGGCTTATTTGAATCTGATTGTACCCACTAAACCCGTCTAGTAAGGAGAAAAACTTTTTCCTTACTAGACCATCTAACACTTGATCTATGAAAGGCAAAGGAAAATTGTTCTTTTTAGTGGCTTTGTCTAGTTCCCGATAATCGACATAGATTCTCCACTTACCATTTTTCTTTTGCACTAGCACCAAAGGAGAGACCCATTCACTGTCAGAGATGGGGTAGATGAATCCTGCATCAAGTAATTTTTGTAATTCTTCCTTAACAATGTCTTTAAGGGATGGATTCATCCTCCTTTGAGGCTACCTGACTAGTTTGCAATCTTCCTTAATGTATATATGATGAGTACATATTGAAGGGTGCACTCCCTTCATCTCCTTATAACTCCAGGCAAAGGCATCTAAATGTTTCCTCAATAAACTACACAGTTCCTTCTCCTGGGAAGTGGATAGGGATGAGTTGGTTTTCAAGGTTCTTTCTGGGCCGAAATCTATATTCTTAACATGAAGAGAGGTTGGGTCGGCCACACAGAGGTCGGTTAAGGGATTGTCTTGGGTTTCTTTCACTAGATCTTCTAATGGAGAAATACTGGAGGGTGGATTCTGAATTAAATTTTCAATGATATCATCCTCATTTTGCGGTTTCCCCCCCATGACAGTTTGTACTGGACATAGTGGTGTAGAATAGACTTCATCCTCATTCTCCTCCTCCAACCAGAGAGGTAGATCATGTTCTAGCAAGGGTTGGGTAGGAGGGTATATGATTAGCTGCTTGGACATATGCCCATTCTTGATGGTCATGTTCCTAGCTCGACAACTGATGTAAGCATCGGCAGTGGCCAACTAGGGTCTTCCCAGGATGAGAGGATACCCAGTGAGCTTTTCCTTTGGCTAGAGAATTAAGAAATCAGTAGGGTACTCCGAGGAATCAATGGCGACCATCACATCCTCCACAATCCCTTCAGGGGTCACAGTGGAGCAGTATGCTAGCTGCAGTACTGTCGTGGTTTTCCTCAACGAGCCTTGGAGGTTAAGTTTCAGCATGGTGTTCTTTGTCATCATATTAATGGTAGCTCCTAGATCAATCAAGGTGTGTGGGATCATGGTTCCATTGATGTAGACATCAACTACTGGGCTTCTAGGGTCCAGATATTTCTGACAGATTACCTACCCGAACATCAGGTCGGATAGTTGTCCTATGACATTGATGGTTGGGGCATCTCTCTTGCACCTGCCTAGATGCCTAAAGAACTTCTCTTTGATCATTCTATTGTATATAGGCACATCCTTTATGGCTTGGAGAAGTGGTATCTTTACACATAACTGTTTCAACTCTCCCAGAAGCTCAGTTTCTTCTGGGGTGGGCTGTGTTGTCCCAGATAGTCTCTCAAGAAAGGGTGGAATTGCTTTAGGTTCACTTTCCTCTTTATCTTCCTCAACCTCCTTAGGGGGAGGTTGGCTATCCAGGAGAAGCTTCCTAGATCACAGTTTAATCTCTTGAATCTCCACAGCATAGGTTGGGCATGATGGTTCCCCACTATATACTTGCTGGGCCTATTTATTGTTCGGGTTTGGGCTCGATTAGGGAGGCATTTATGGTTGCCTTTGTGGATCAGGAGGCAATGGTTGTGGTTGCACAGGTGGTGGAGGCAAAAGAGCAGGAGGAGAGTTGTATTGGGGCCTCCACCCCTGATAAGATGCATTCCACTGAGGTTGTGGCTAAACATAGGATTGAAATGAATGAATGGTTGGTTGGGCATGATATTGAGATGGATAGGACCAAGGAGGAGGCGTGGACCAGGAAGGATGAGTAGGAGGGCCCCAAGAAGGTATAGAAATGGCTTGGTTGGGGTTATAGTATTCTTGGGATGTCCCTTGCATCCCCTGTTCGTATGGTCTAGGTCCATGCAATCTCCTTTGATTCATGAAATAGAGTGGTTCAATGGCTCATTCACCCCCTGGTATATAGCTTTAAGTTTGGGAAAGGAAGGGCACTTATCTGTAGAATGATCTTCAAAGACTGAACAAACCTCTATATAGTTCAATGGATGTTTGTTCCTAGGATGCCTTCTGGTGCACCTAGGATAGAAAATGGCCAAAGCCCTCTCTGCTTCATCTTGTTTCCTTTTGATATGTAAGGTATCCATTTGCATGGCAAGAGTGTGTAGCATCTCACTCTTGAAGTCTTTCAACATGTGTCCAAGTTCACCTTTGATGGATGAACTAGATGAGGAGGTACTGGCTATGGGTTGACTCCCCCTACCTCTCTTTCAGGCTGCTCTAGAATGGTTTCTAAAAACAATGTTTATGTCCTCATAAGGTAGTTGGTAGATGTCTCCCCCAGCCAGTAGACGGAGGGAATCTAGAAGGTCTTCCGGAATTCTCCTGAGCATGACTAACTTTAGAGATTCGGGGTTAAGTGTGCATCTGGCCCTTTCATAACTGAGCTGGAACCTCTCTTCATAATCTTCCAAAGATTCATCACTTCCCATGGTCATTTGGAAGATTTCTTCCTTGGTAGCTTTTGATCTACAGTAGTCTCGATATTTGTTATTGAAGTCTTGTTGCATCTGACCCAAGTTGTGATGCCATTGCCAGGTGACCCCATGAACCAGTGCAATGTTATATCCTTGATGGTAAAATGAAATAGTTTCAACTTTTTCTCGTCTTCTGCATAGTCATAGGTTCAATAGATAACAACAAACTCAAACAAAAAGGTGTCGGGATCTTCTGTAGTCAACCCATGGAAGTGAGGTAGGGCTGAAGGGCTTATGTTCTTCATTTTGGTGTCCCCATTGGTCTCTCATATGGGAAAGGTACCCTCTATTCTTTCTCCATTCCCCCTACCATTTCTATTTTCAGCCATTGTCTCAGGAGGGATGTTTTCTTCTTCTTCTTCCCCTATAGGTTCTTCAAATATCTCTGGTTGTTCACCTAAAGTTTCTTCCTAGTCACTACCACCAAAGAAGAGAGAAGGGTGGCTATGTGATGTGGTGGGGGTGTTGGGCAAGAATTTTCATGAATTATCTCTGTTCCTATGAGGCATGAAAAGAAATCTTTTGGTTGATTTTTTCTTCTTTTTATTTTTTCTGTTTGTGCCTGCAAAACTGAAATTGATTGAACAAACAAATTGTAACTAACTAAAATGAACTTGTTGAAATGAAAATGTAGAATTGAAAGCAAGGAAATGACTAATCTACTTTTGCTAAAATGGAAATTGTAGAATTGAAAGGAAAGCAAGAAAATGACTAATCTATTTTTACCGAAATGGAAATTGTAGAATTAAAAGGAAAGCAAATAAATGACTAATCTACTTTTGCTGAAATGGAAATTACAGAATTGAAAGAAAAGCAAAGAAATGACTACTCTACTTTTGTTGAAATGGAAATTGCAGAATTGAAAGGAAAGCAATGAAATGACTAATCTACTTTTGCTGAAATAGACAACTTAGCAGATAGTTGCAGTAGAAAGTAGAAGAAAGCAGTAATCAGAAAATACTCTGATGCTTCCCCAGCAACGGCACCAAAAATATGGTGAGAACTAGTATTGCAACAATAATGCTGCAACTTCTGGGCTTCCTACTTTACTTTTATCAACCCAGTAGTTCGTAACAAACTTGGAAGCGACGGTGCTGTATGCACAAGTACTAGTTCTTACTGCAGGTTGTCACTTGGTTAGCTGGTGCAAGATCACTAGGAGCTCAAGCTAGCTTCTATGGATTCCAGAAGAAGATCTATATGTGATGAAAGAAGGGAAAGGTTACTCTACAAAGGCTACTCTACTTGCAGAAAGGAAAAGAAGATTGAAATGTAAATGAAACCTAGCAAACCCTACTTAACCAACTAATCCTACTTTTTTAGAAAGAGAGATGAAAAACCATGAAATGAATGCCATTACCTACTCAGGAATTAAACAACATCTACTCAAGCTATTTCTAGAAGTAAATGAGCAAAAAACATCTTTTTGGATTTTTATGTATTTTTATGTGAAATTGTCATGCATGTAATTTATTTGATTATGAATGTGGCAACGATTTGGTGGCGATGGAGGGAAGTTTTGGGACTTGAGAAGATGTTGGATGGTGTGGGTGGGTCCTAGGAGGTCTTAGGTGGCCTTTTGAAGGCATTTCCTACAATCCGATTTGAAAAAGAAGGCTATAGAAAAATCTACAGGAGGTCTACAAGAGGTATACAAGAGGATGCTGAGAGCAGTTTTGGAGGTTTTGAAGATGGAAACGTGGGTGGAAAGGGTAGCTTAAGACTAGGATGATGTGTTAAGGTGTCTAGGGTTCATCAAGAATGTTTAGGAGAGAGAAAGATGGTCAGATTTGTCCAAGGAAAGAGATGAAAGTTTATGGGAAAAGTGTAGAAAACTAAGGCAGATTTGTGAGGGACTTTGGGTGACCTGTGGAACATAGATCAAAGAGAGATGGTGATGGATGATTGGGTGAATTATTGTGAGAAGAGATTTGCTGCAAGAGAACTGGAAATCAAGCAATGAAATAAGTAAGCAAAGAAACTAGATACACCAAAAAAACAAAATTTTCATCAAGCTAATCTAAAATTTGATCTAGGAAAGTAAATGTTGAAAAATGCTACATGGAAAGAAAAAATGGAAGGGAATTTATTGCAAATACAGAAATGTGCATGGTGAAATAGATATAAAGAAAAGCATCAACCTTCTAACAAACTGCAACACTAGAAATCCTATGGAGAAGACAAATCTATGTTTTTGCGGCAACAAGAGGGTCTTGGCCTCAGTTCATGGTGCCAAAGGAATGAAAGGAAGCCAAGCCTCTGTTGATGGCCTTTTGGTATCTTCTTTTATCACTGTTCAACCTACTACAAAGAACTGAAATGGAAACAACCTTCTAAATCACCAAAAGAAACCTATTCTTAACCAAGAAAGAAATTTATCTAACTACAACTACTTCATAAACTGAAACAAAGCATATAAATACAAACAATAGGATATTGGTTGCTTGGTCCCTAACCCAAGAGATTTAGCCGTCTGAGGTAACTCAATGCTAGCTCAAAAATGATCTCATCTTTATTATCAAAATAATAATAGGATTACATGAAATTGACAACAAAAGTAAGATCGAAGTTGAGCAAAGCAAACCTGTAACAAAAATTCAAAAATTTGACTAACCTTCTAATGAGGCCCTATGCTTCTCTACTTATACAACTGAAGCTTCCAACAACTTCTTCAAAATCAGGGAGGCTTGGCTCCCAAAACTTGAGATAAACAGAACATATCCTCCACTTGCTCAGCTACCTCCTAGTGCATTGATTTGGCTGTTTGTGCTCTGAGCTTCTTGAAGGAGAATTCAAAGTGGGGGAGTCATAAATGAGGGGGAAAACCTCCTATAAATCCTTTCCCTTGTCTTCTTTGAATATTTGCTGCCAATTGTCCATTAAATCTTTGACTTTTTCTCCAAAATTTAACAAAAATCTGACTTAAACACACGTTAGACTCCATGGCATAATAACCAAACCATCTCACTCTAGAAGCATAAATATAATAAGAAAACATGCAATAAGTTAAGAGAATGGTGGATTATGCTAAGTTAGGAGGAAAAATGAGCCCATATAAGTACCCATTCCTGGGGCTCATCACTAACCATGTTCTCTTTTTGTGCTGCTTGTTCTAAAGGTATCGGATCTTCAATTTGAACATTTTAATCCCCCTCGGATTCTATTATACTCCCAGATCTTAATTGAAGGTCATTGCACTCCATTAACTTGGTTTCTGGCTCTGGTCCTTCAATAATTTGCACATATTGAACCAGTTCGTTGTTGGGGTTCGGGTTGGGTTAGGCTGGGAGCTGTGGTCATAAGTTGGTCTGCGGGTTCCGTTGTAATGTGTAGGGTGTTGGCAGTGTGGGTCGAGGTAGGGGGATTGTTCCTGCCTGCTGATTTATAGGTCTCTGCCAGCTTTACTGCCAGTTCTGGTTCTATGAAGTTGAGGGTGGCCATTGATATGCATTATTTTGCCAAAATGGTGGGAAGTAAAAGGAATTTGGACAATTGTTATTTTGATTTGATTGGTTGGGCCAAGGTGGCATATGGGATGGCTGTTGTGACAAATTGGAAAAATATGGTTGGCTCTGCCACATGATTCCTGGGTATTGTTGTGAATTATATTGCGGCATCTGAAAGAAAGAGGATGAATCAGTCGATGTACCTATTTGTTGTGGTTGCCATTACCGACGTTGATTTAGCAGGTAGAGTAGTTTTGTATCTTCTTTTGCCTCCTTATAGAATGCCTTTAGCCCTGGGAGTGATGCAAAGCTTTTTGTAGAGTGATATTTCGTACATATGGTGTAGGTTTGCACCATATCCAGTGGGCACTCTTTGTGACTATGCTTCCTTCTGCATTTAGGACATAATATCACCACGTTTTATTCTGCTTCTACTTGATTTTGTTTGGATTGCATAATGTCCAATTACATTGTCAGAGTTCCTAAAATATCAGTTTTGAAATCCTCTAGTAGATTTCCAATTTCTGCACGAGTCATACCTCCACCAAAGATTTTGTTATCTCTTGTGGTCATGTTGCATTCCACTGGCTTCAATCTTGTGTTGCCTCTTGAACAAATGATACACAAATTAATGATGTCAGCATAATTCTCCTGATATATATCACCTTTACCCATAATATTTAATGTTTCTACCCATTGTTCTTTCATCCCTTTAATTAAAGTAGTTTTCAGCACATTATCAGGTAAAGGCAGAGTTGCATAGGGAGACTGCTGGAGGTTATATTGAAATCATTCCACATATTCTTCTAATGTTTCACTTTGTCTTGCTACCATATGGAATATTTCGTCTTTCAATTCGCTAGATCTGCAATAGTCCTGATACTTTTTTAGGAAGGTTGTTTTAATTTGTTCCCAATCGTTTATTGTGCCTCCACCTCATCCCATAAACCATTGCAAGGTTGCTCCTTTCAATGTAGAGGGAAACAATTTTAGTTTTTGGGGGTCGGTGGTATAATCATACCCCCGACACAATACATCAAACTCAAACAAGAATGCATCTGGATCTTCTAATGGCAGCCCATGAAAGGTAGGAATATTTTGGAGAGGGATGGATTTCATAGGTGCAATGACCACTATGTCAATAATGGGATACTGCAAAGTGGAGATCTAAGGTTTTTGTGGGTTATTGGACATTTAATCAAATATGTGCCAATACCCTTTTGGGGTCTCTAGAGAGTTATTCCTAGGATGACTAGAAGGGGTGGGAATGAGCTTAACAACAGTCCCCTCATATGGGATAATGAGCGTTCCTTGCTGAACTACTAACTGAGGGGATCTTGGCTCCTTTGTTTCGCTTGCTTCTTCTTGAACGAACTTAACAACTTTCCCTCTATCTGGGGTGATGAGTGCTACTGGTTGAATTATTACTTGAGGGGATATTGGTTCCTTTGTTTCCCTTTTTTCTCCTCCTCCTTCACGAAGATTACTAGAATTCTCTTCTTGTAAAGAAATTGGGTGAGAATTTTCAATTTCTTGAAAACTCTGCTCAATCTCTTCTATTTTGATGTGGACCTCAACGAAGGCTATAGATGGTGAGCCTATGGCCCGAAGGCAGCTAGTAGGTTGTCTAGAAGTAACTTTTCTAAGACCTTCTAATGGCTGAGATTCGACTTTCTTTATGATGTTGTCTCTGAAAGTTGATCGTCCAACGGTCACCTAGTCCCTTAGCTTTGTCAAGTTTTGGTAGTGGAATTGGATTATTTTCAGTTTTTTTCTTCTTATTCATACACACAATTCAAATATTTACCTCTACCCTAACTTCTTAACAATTCTGCTGGAAAGTGGGCGGGGCAGCAAGCATTTTATGTGCTCCATACACAGGTTCTTACCTTTCATTTTTAATACCCAATTCTCTCCCAACAGATAAGCAGAAAATACCTATTTCGGATTTCTGTAATTGTGCTAAAAAGCGGGCACGGGAGCAAGCACTTTACTTGCTTGTTACATAGGTTCTTACCTTCTGTTTTCAAAACCCAATTCTTCTTCAACAACAATCATTAGATGTATACTACTCCTTAGAAATGGCTACACTCTCCCTGGAAACGGCACCAAAATGTTGAGTGATAAAAGTTGCCTTTTTAACTCCTAATTATCTTCACATTAATTATCAATCTAGGCAAGCCTTTCTATTTCAACAATGTACACAGTATGTGGTCGCTATTTAACTCAGAGAGTAGTGCTTCTAAATTGTAGTATAGTTATTTCAAATACAAGAGTAAATGGATGCAACAAGTAAATTCTAATAGCAATTAAAAGAAAACTGAATCCTCTAATGAAGCTAAATCAGACATTCATCAAAGTAACAACAATGATCAGTCGAGAAATCATTCCTATTTTAAGTAATGTAATCAATCAAACACAATTCTTAATATAAGCAGCAGACGATCTCAATTTGAGAGCTTCAATAGTAGTTAATACTCTTTATAGTATGATCTCAAAACATAATTCTTAACCAAATAACTAGATCTGAAATAACAATAAACTGTATCAACGATATTACTTGCAAAATATATTAATAGAACAATTCCGTTGAGATTGGAAAATAGTAAATAGCAAAGCGATCTAATTGCATAAAGTAGAAATTCAATCAAACCATCACACTGGAAAAATCATAATTGCATGATACAGTAACAACAAGTGAATCCACCAGGGCTAGGCACTTAGCTGCTAGTGAACACCACTAGATTACTTTAGGAGATGCTAAGGAACACAATTGTTTTATATATTAATAATTGCATAGGTATTACAACAATTTCATGCTCTACTCAATAGCGAGAGTCAGTGATAAACGTTACAATTTCTCAATAATAATTCTCTTCCTTTCTGCTTATAATTGTTGCCTTTTTATAATGAGAAAGAGGTAAAAAGATAAATAATAAAAGTTATCCCTTAGGATCTCTCGATCCTGACGAATTCACACATTTTTCTAAGTTCAGACACTTTTTTCCTTCTTGTGCTAATCTTGTTGATTTGTCTTTGGATGTATCTGTAACCGCTGCACCCTTCCATATCTTGCTGTTTTCTTGTTGTTCCTTGGTTAAGGAACAAGAGTTGTCCCTTTTCATCTTTTTCCTGCATAAATAAGTACACGATCAGCTAAATTGTATTTAGAGATGATTTCCTCATTCTTACCATAATCCTTTGATATATTAACATTTTAGGGTAAAAAAGGGATATAACTAAAGGAAATGGACGGTGAAATAAATAACATATGCATAATTTTTCCATGACTCAACACCTATCACCCATATAGGTTATCCCCTTAAAATGATTCCAAGGGATAGTCGGGCGGAGATGGATTGTTATCATCCCTTAACCTTCTTGGAATTTACTCAAAAGGGTGCGCTTGTTCAAAACTCCTCCTTTAGCCTGCTGCACTTACCTGGTAGGAGCTCCATGAGTGTGGGTTTTAACCTTAGATCTTCTTCCATGTTGCTAGGGCTTGATAGTTTTCCCCTCAATGATTTAATTTATTTTTTAGCTAGGAGGATTGAATTTGTCTTCCCAACATTTCTAAATCAGTGATAAAGAGAAACAATAGGACGGATCCACTTTTGGTTTTTCTAGTTACAAACTCTCATGATTGGAGATTAATGTCATGAGTAAAAGAGGATCTAAAAATCATATTGCGGGAAATAAAAGAAATATAAATGAAAATACAATGTTCCAGTAGGCGATAAAAACTAGACGAACTATAATGATGACAAGATGAACATCAAGGACAATGTTATAGTTAAGGCGAGGAAGACTGTAATATCCATATCCCTAGAACTAGATGTACTCCAAATGATGGAAAATGATAACTAACAACATAAATGGAATGGAGTGTAGTTAAACAAAATATTTGTAATCTTAAGGTTGGATTCCACTTCACTAAAATTGATTGGAAAATAATGGTAAGAGATTTCTAATTAGTTATGGTTCAATTAAGAACGATTTTAACCATAAATTTAGATCTCAACTATTATGAATTCAAAAGGATAATAAGGTGGAAATTATATGGTTCATATCAATGAGGCTTGGAGTTTATTGATTTGGATTAAAAAACATGTAAGGTAATTGCAAATTGATAGTTATTTTCTATTGTACATTTGAATGAAAATATTAATATTATATACAATTTCTGTATAGTTCATATTCTTTGAGGGTGTATAAATATAGCCACTGACCTACAATAACATAGCGTAACTATCAATTTTAATACTAATTCTATTTAATCTTGTAAAAAATCTACCTTTCACCTTCTCAAATGACCCTTTATTATAGTTACGGTGGAGGGTGTTGATTTGTAATGTCATGGAAAAATTATTATTAGTTTTAATGTGCTATGAAAACAATTAGTTTTTAGTTGGAAACATCAAGAAATAGTTTGCAATGAAGAATGCCAAGAAAATGAAAATATAGGAATAATTGGCTGGTAAGAATGTCAAGAAAAGAAAAAATAATCATTGGACCAAGGAGCAACTAGATAACTCTTAAGTCAGGAATGACGATGAAGCAACACTATAAAAAGTCATTGCAAACAATCAATAGATGGAAAAGGTGCATTTACTTGGGAGGAGGTTGAAAATACTATCGGCCTCAGTGCGTTCATGCTTGTCACATGGTTTCACTAGCTACATGTGACCCCTCACCCCTAGACTAGTCAATACATCATGGTGTACTATGTATCTACCAGAAAATGTGTCATGAATACTCTTGTATTTGAATGATTGTGTTTGTGGAATGGAGATTCTCTTGCTTATATTGTTACAAGGGCCATAATGGATGTTACTAATATCTTTGGTATGAACTATAGTCCTCCAAAAATTCCTTTGGTAAATAAGTGATTTTGTTTCTATTTTAGAATGTTGAATTGTGATAATGGACCTTAGTATTTTTGTTATTTTTGGATATTTTGTGCTTGAAGTTTTGGATGTTATCAACATAGAATTCTAGGGTTTGGTTACTTACATGCAATATTGGTGATCTCTTCATGGGTTGAATCTATTCTCCCAGACATTGCCTCCTCTATATGTTGTGTTGTGTTGTATTGAATTATTTGAGGTGCGTACATGTGCATCTAATATACTCATTTTTGTTTTTGATGTATTGATTTGTTTGAGGTGCATGCATGTGGATAGAATACTAATTTTTTTTTTGCTTTGTATGGAATCATTCGAGCAGGCATGTGGATAAAATAGACTTGTTTTTGAAATGGCATTCATTGTATAATGCATTTGAGATATAATGAGGAAAACAAGAATAATTGTGGGTTACATTATTTGCCTATATTATTAGATGGATAATAACAAGAATATCCATTTAGAGGTTATTATCATGCAATTTGAAAGTGGATTTTATATATTGGATATAAATAAGTTATTTTGCAATGGTAAATACATTCACATTAGATCAATTACAATACTAAGTTTATAATATTTTTACACGTGAATAAAAGTTGACCTTTGGCAATGTAATGCCATGCATTGGTGATAATAAAATAGTTATGTCTCTACAATGGTTAATGCATTTGACTTCACATTCATAGAAATAATATAAAGATGATTTTATTAATGTAAACATTTTTTCATTTCCAAACATAAATAGGCATGTTTATTTATAATTACATGTATTTATTTAATGCATGTGAAATATGGACAAATAATAATGCTTTGATAATATTTATGCATTTAATTTAATGCTTGTGAGATGTAGATAAATAAACATGATTTTTTATAATGTGTTTGAAGATAGACAAGAAGAATAGTTGAACTCTATATTATTTTTAGTAGCAAGATTATTTTTAGTTTATGTTGGTAAACATAGCTTTATATTGAAAGGAGCAAGTGGATGGATGCCATGGTTTTTCAATAAGAGAAATATAACAAGGATTTTTTTATTTACACCCATGGTTTTACTTGTTTATAAATACACTAATAGTATGATTTGTAGATAGTAATTGGGGTGTTAAATAATGATGGTATCTTACTTGATGATGCATGTAAAAGTAAAGGATTAGAGATGAATTTTACTTTTATTTATGCATGCACAAGAAGGTGATACATGAAAATATGTATAAAGAATAGAATAATATGGAGATTATGACATAAACATGATAACAGGTAAAGATTGAATATTGGAGATTTGATACGTTGATATTTTATAGAAACATGATGTTAGAGTTTTCTGACAATGAAGGTTGCATGAAAGAATAATGAATTATGCAAAGAATAGATTGATGGTTTCTAAAATAATCATTTGTGCGATAATAAGAAGATGTATTATAACTAATACTATTGCAAGAAATGGGGTCATTATGCATAACTATTGTTACATGCAGACTGAAGGATCATCAAGCGCAGTTTACAAGGAGTAACATACTATAGGAAATAACTATGTCACAAAGACATTGTACTTGAATAATTTTTGTGTAATATGTTTGAGAATCATGACATTATATTTAATGTAATATCATCTCGTTAATGATTCTTGAGTTAAATATTTTGCTTCTTTTCAAAAATTCAACAACAGACAAATGATAGACTTCCATATTTCCATTGAGTGAGGGGTGAACTCCCTCATGAAATATTTAATAAAATAAATGTTTTCTAGTTTTTCCCTATGGTGTTTCCAGGGTAATATCAATGTTCATTTGTGTTCTTCCTATTTGGTTTTCTTGATGTTATGGTCACCTTACATAATGTTGGAAATTACAACATTCAGTATCTTTTGATAAGCTTGGTTAAATGAGCAATGTTAATGATGCAAAGATGAAACAAAAATATTATGTAAGTTGCATTTTTGGTCCAATTTCTATTACATAATTTAAGTATCAATCAAGGAGTGTGGGATAAGTCACTTCGAAATATTACATGTTGGTAAAAATGGTAAAAATTTCTAATATTGTGTATTTTGTATGAGGTATACTAAGGGATGCTACATATAATATGTTATGAAACATATTATATACCATAGGATTTTTTTCATATGATTGTTTGAAGAAACATTCAAAAACTATAAGTTCACGAACAATAATGTAGTAGAGAGAAGGTTTGCTCTTGATCCTTCATAAATCGGTCTCATTTCCTTTTCTAGTTGAGGTTCATGAAAACTATTATCACCATTGTTCTCATCCTAATCATTAATGATTGGTCAAGTGAACAAGTCTTGGATCAAATCATTTGTACCATCATATTAAACTATGTTATTATGGTCATATTCCTCCATAGGATCATTAAACCATTATTCAGTAATTGATCCATTTTACTCGTTTTGTACAACATCATTTCTAATACTAATTGGGGCATTCAAACACGAGATAGGGAGCCAACTTAACTTTATATTAAAAAAAATCATGCAAAATTAGTTTGCATAAAAAATATTACAGTAATAATTTTTTTTACAAATACAATTAAAAAAATGAATAATGAATATATAGCTTACTAAGGGACAATGTTCCTTCATTTCCCCTTTAATATGCCCATGTCTCCTACAATGTCTTTTAGTTGTTTCTTTTAAAACTCTTACATGACATAAGCGCCCACACTTAGCACAAGGGAAATAGCATCTCCCATCACCCCCTTGAATTTTCCCCTACTAATATTTGTTGACATTCTTGCCCACAAAACAATTATGCGAATATTAAGTTATAAAATTGAGTGGCGTGCTAGATCTATTATAATTTTAAATAAAATTCATTATATAAAAATATTTTTTTTTTTGCTCGAGAAGAAGAAGTTAGAACCTTTTAGAATTGTTGTAGTTATAGCAAAAATGTCACAACCATCTTTTAAAATAAGCATATTTATATATTAACATACCAATAGAATTTTAATGATAGTTATGTTGTCACTACTACAACATCCTCCAAATTGTTTCATATATTCAAACTTTGGAGCCTCTCTATAACTATGTGAGTTGTTGTTTCTAGTAATAAAAGACATTCCATGCTTGTTTTCCAAGCTTTTAAGTCCCTTTGTGAAGAAATTCCAACTTTTGTCTTTTGGTAAGGGAAGTGTCGCACTTCGTGAAAGGAAGTTTTAGCACATCCTTAAGAGGTATCTTTGGTGTTTTATGTTGTACTAATGGATCCTATATATCATTAATATGTCCATTAGACTCATTCCATAAGTATTGTTCACTTTCTCATCACAATTATCACTTGTGTCTCAAAGTGTATCTTAAGTTTCTCATTTGGAGGTAAGTGTCATTTTACCATTGTTTAAATGGATGCATGTTGATTTTGGGCGTTAGGTTCTTAATTTTAATGTGTATGATTGATTGTAAGTGGGTGATCATGACCAAGCCTTGTTACATAGTTTGGTTTCATCTTTCATTTCACTGATCCCACACTTAGTCAATTTTTGAAGTGTTTCTCTCTTCGCAAATTTCCCAACTAGCCACTCATTATATGCGAAATCCGCAAGTGGAATATACTCTTCCCGCTTCCTCTATTGATGAATGACATACATCCTCATCATATCCTCAAGTGTATTGCTTACTCACTCTATCTATCCATATGGTTGTAGATGATAAGATGTACTGAAAGCCAAGTCTATCCCTAAGCTTACCAAAAACACTTTCCAAAACCTGGAAGTGAACTTCACATCTCTATATGATATTATATTCTTGGGAAGACCATGCAATCTCACTATCTCCATGATGAAAATATGAGCTACCTCACTAGTTGAATTTGTAGAATTAACTGCAATGAAGTGAGAAACCTTACATAAAATTTTAACCACAACCATGATGGAATCATTTTGTCTCAATGTCCTCGGAAAACTTGTCATGAAGTCCATGGAAATGACCTCCCATTTCCACTCTTGAATCAAAATGGGCTGCAATAAAGCACATGAATGATTACACTCTTCTTTTACCTATTGATAATCCAAACATATTGCAAGAAAATTAGCCACCTATTTCTTCATGTTTAGCAAATGATAGAATTTATTAGTTATTGTGAATGTATTATGATATCCCAAGTGACTTTAATACAACTTGACATGAAACTCCCTCAAGATAAGCTTCTTGAGCTCAGTGTTATTTGGTACATAAATTTTGTTCATGATCCTGACTAAGCTATCTATTGTGAGATGAGGCTCCTCATCCTATCATCTTCACCCTATTTTTTTAACTTGTGCCTCATCTATTGATACCTCTCTTCAAGTTGTCTTGCCTGCATAATCTGTTCATGTCAGGGAAAACTTTAAGAAATCCCCCAAATTTATATGTATAATAAATGGGTGAATAACCATGGTATATAGAAAATGTATAGGCTATTTTTTCATTTATATAGCATACATTTATATTTTTTTGGCGAATATTTCACTAAATTATAAATTTTTGTTAAATCTTGATGAAATTTTCACTAGGTTATATGATATTTGCAGGAATTTATAGGGTAAGTTCCTCAGACAGAACACTAAAGGACACTGCTCACAAACAGATCATAGATCAATACACCAATATTGTTGACGTGGTTAAAACCCTCAAAGAGGGAAACAGTCGACGGCTTGAGCTAACATGGACACTTCAGGCAATTTATTAATAAAAGAGTGAAAATTTACATAAGCTTCTCTGATGAACGGTTACCCTACAAATGCCCCTCCATGCTCTTTAAATAGAGATCGTGGACCAATCGGGCGTTAAGCCACGGATCAAGTGTCGATAATACCGAGGAGATAATAAACCGTCGGATCACTACATATCATGGCCATCGGATTGTAAGTTACAAAATTACATAGTAAAGAAACAACTTTACCTAACTCTACACTAGACCAAGTTATACTTAACTATTTCCTATGTTTCAGAATATCCTAACATCCCCCCTTAAGAACAACTTGGGATAGGATTGAAGGATGTATAACTATCACACAATAGGAGAAGGACGGACGCATTAGAGCCTATTCCCCCTTAGTGACAACTTCCTGAACTCCAACCATAAATCAAAGTTTAGTAAACTTCGCCTTCGTGAGAACCTTTGTAAATATGTCTGCAACTTGATCATCTGTTGAACAATATTGTATTTCAAGAAAATGGTCATGAATGAGATTTCTGATGAAGTAAATGTGTAGTTCAATGTGTTTGCTATGCTGATGTTGGACTGGACCTTTTCATAGTTGAATGGCACTTTGATTATCACACCAAAGTGTAGTCGGATGCTACTACTGAAAGCCAAACTCTGACAGGATCTGACAAAGCCACAAGGCTTCCTTACTAGCTTCTACGACACTACGATACTTTGCTTCTGCTTAAAAAAGAGAAATGACACTTTGTTTCTTGTAAGCCCATGTAATAGGTCCTGAACCAAGAGTGAACACATAACCTGCAGTAGACTTCCGATCATCAGGGTCACCAGCCCAATCAGAATCAGTGAAGCCAACTAATAGAGGAGATGCTTCTGCACTTTAATGAATTCCAAACTTGACTATGCCTCGAACATAACAAAGTATTATTTAGCTGCTTTCCAATGACTTTCATGTGGGTTTTGCATAAACCGAGCAATAAGGCCAACACCAAAGGAAAGGTCAGGACAACTATGGGTCAGATACAAAAGTTTTCCTACAAGTTGACAGTATAAGGTAGCATCAACTTCAGGGGAAGTACAAGTGAATGAAAGTTCGGCTCTAGAATAAAAGGGAGAAGGGGCTAGCTTATAGTCTTCCATGTGAAAATGGCGTAGAAGATCAGAGACATAATTGGACTAGGAAAGGGAAATACCTTCCTTGGATTGCAAGACTTCAAGACCAAGAAAAATAATGCAAGTGTCCTAAGTCTGTCATTTCAAACTTCTTTTTAAGGATGGAGTTCACATGGTTTATAAAGTTGGGATCACTACCAGTGAGGTTAAGATCATCAACACAGAGAACAAGAATGATAAGGGACTTGCCCATTTTCTTGGTGTAGACAGCATTGTCAAAACGACACCTAGAAAAGCCAGTTTCTAAAAGAAAGCTATCCATTTTGGCAAACCAAGCTCAAGGAGGTTGCTTGAGACCATAAAGGGATTTCTTAAGCTTACATACAAGGCTAGAGTTTCTTTGTATAAAGCAAGTAGATTGTTACATATAGATTTCTTCAGGCAAGTCCCCATGCAAGAAGGTAGATTTAACATCCATCTGATTGACTTCCCATTTGAAAGAGGTGGCAAGGGAAAGAACAAGGTGGGTAGAGTT
The DNA here is from genome assembly GCA_000404065.3 of Pinus taeda. Classification (NCBI taxonomy): domain Eukaryota; kingdom Viridiplantae; phylum Streptophyta; class Pinopsida; order Pinales; family Pinaceae; genus Pinus; species Pinus taeda. The sequence continues at coordinate 108,840 of APFE031236049.1, read as the reverse complement.
CATTTTGGCAACAGGGGAGAAGGTTTTAGTATAATCAATGCCTTCAACTTGCAAAAAACCATTAGCAACAAGATGAGCTTTATGTTTATCAAATTTCCCATCTGGTCCATACTTGGTTCTGTAAACCTATTTGCATCTAACAAGTTTTCGTCCCTTTGGTAGAGGAACAAGATCCCATGTATCATTTGCCAATAATGAATGATATTCTTCATTCATAGTTGCATCCTAATCTAGATGGCTTGAAGCTTCTGTAAAGGTGTCAGGATCATAATTTTCTAAAGCTTGAGCCAATAAACAAGAGGCTATACCGAACTAAGAACGTGTATGTCGCTGATTTGTAGGATCACCGGTAAGAGCGCCTACTGCATCTCGAGTAGCACAGACCCATTTTTGAAGTTGAGGAGCTGAAGAAGGATCCTGAGAAGGTGGGGAAGGATTGTTATCCTTGCTTTCATCATCTGAAGAAGAAATATTTTCAAAAGTAGAAGAGATAGAGAGAGGTGGCACATCGGCCTAACTAGGCTCATAGGCTGATATACTTTTAGCAAACTTTACATCTCTTCTAATGATAAAATTTTTGGACTTAAGTGGAATAAGTCTATATCCTTTGAAATCTTCAGAATATCCAACAAAAATACACTTTTCACTCTTAGGTTCTAAAGCTTTATGTTTCTCATCTGGAATATGGGCCCATGCTTCACTTCCAAAAACAAGAAACTAACTTACATCTTCTTTAATTAAGCTCCATGCTCCTTCTGAGTGATATTCTTTAAAACCTTAGTAGGATTGTGATTTATTATGTAATTTGTATAGTTAATTTCTTCTACCCAAAAATTAAGACTAAGTCCTTTAGATTGAAGCATACAATTAGCCATTTGCTTTAAGGTGTGATTCTTCCTTTCAGCTACACCATTTTGTTATGGAGTATATGGAACAATATGTTGCATTTGAATTCCATTCTCAGTGAAAAGTTGATGAATTTGTTGTTAACATATTCCGCCATTATCAGATCTTAGCTTAAGAATTTGATGTCCAGATTGTTTTTCAACAAAGGCCTTAAAGGCCAAAAACATGTTAAATACTTCACTCTTGAGTTTTAAGAAGTATACCCAAGTACATTTGGAGAAATCATCAATGAAAGTTAAGAAATACTTGTAGCCGGAGAATCAAACAACTAGAAGTGGACCACATAAATCACTATGCACAAGATGTAAAGGGGTTGAGGCGTGCCAAGAGGCATGTTTTTCAAAACCATCTCGGTGATGTTTTCTGAGTACACATCCAGAACAAACATGATCTCTACAAGATACGTTGGAAGACCGATGACCATATTTTCTTTACATAGATTCTGAAGGGAGCAATAGTTTAAGTGACCAAATTTCTCATGCCAAAGTTTGCTCACTTTATCATTATGAGCAACAAATACCAAGGGAAGATTTGATGACCCAAAGTTGTTAAACTTATACAACCTTGTAGAATCATAAACAATGCTAGTGGCTAAAATCTATCTAGGACCTCTTAGGTCCTTAATTACAACATTGTGAGGTGAAAATTCAATGATTTTACCTTCACCTGAATGAGTTATCTGATATACAGAGAGAAGGTTGCAGGATAAGGTTGGAACATATAATACATCATTAAATTGACCATTGTCTATATGAACAGTTCCAGTTCCCACAACACTAGGAGATCTATCATCACCAACATATATATTTTAGTGTTACAATCATTTAAAGAATAAAACATGGCTTTGTTTTTGGCCATGTGATAAGAAGCTCCAAAATCAATGAGCCAATCAAGAGAATTAGAAGAAGAAGATACATTTAGTGCATATCCAGACCGAGATGTTTGACAATCACATGCAGAAAGTGCTATTCTTGGACATGAAGTTGAAGTTGAAGAGAGCTCCAAATGGATGTTATGCTTCTTCATTGCTGCTTCCAAGGCTTCCATCTTATTAAAGAATTTGGATTCTAAGTGGCCATCTCGATTACAAAAGTGGCAATGTCTATTAGTCTTCTTCCCTTTGATTTTATTTGCCTTATCATTTTGTTGAAATGATTTTTCATTTTGAGGCTGAAATTTCTTAGGAACCTTGTTTGGTTTAGGACCATTCTTTTTAGGATATGACTTCTTAGGATTCTTTGAATTTGGTTGCTACTGGGTAGCTAAGGCTTTCTTAGAAGAGTTTCCAAGATTAAGAAGACCAAGGTGTAAGAGTTTTTCTTGTTCTCTTATTAAAGAATCACAAAAGGAATCAAAGGAAGGGGACTTGTAGGCTTGTCCTTGAGAAATGGAGGCTTCTCTTGTAGAATGGAAGCTGGAAACAAACACAGAGTAGGATGGTCCCAACTTAGTAAGAATGGAATAGATAAGGTTACCATCTTCTTTCTTAACATTAACACCGTCCAAGAGAAGTCTAAGGGTCTTGAACTTGGATAGGAAATCTTCAATGGAAGGAAAATTATTGGGGTCCAATGTAAGCAACTCATTTTCGAGTTGATGGGCTCTAAGTTCATTTTTTATTCCAAAAAATTTAGTGATCTGTTTCATTGCTTCATCAGGAGTATCAAGTTCTGCGATATGGAATCTAAGGTCTGGAGAAATGGACATCCCTATCAACCCACATGCTTGATCTTTCCTATTTTCCCATTTGACTACCTTATCTTCATATTTCGGTTTGGTTTCTTGGCCTGAGGCTATTCGGTAAAGACCTTTACTTCTAAGTAAATCCGCAATGTAGGACCACCATTGGAAGTAGTTGGTGCTGTCAAGAATAACTTGGCATGGACTTTCCAATTTTAATAGAAACTGAAGTTGTATAAGCTAAAAATAAGTGTTCCAATGGAAATATCTCGAAAAAATAAGCTAATTAAAAAAAAAACAGCTTTGAAAACAACTTTTGGATGAAGAAGTTATGGCTTTTTTAGGAAAAGTTGTTGAAGATGCCGATGAAGTGTGGGAATGTGCGGAAATGAATGATAATGTTATATTAAAAAAAAATCTCCCCCTTTCCAAGCTTAATCTAATAAAGTAGCTTTGGACCAAGAAAGACTTGAACTCAAGACCTCTATTCTCATAAAGTAGCTTTGGACCAAGTGAGCTAGATTAAAAGGTTAGTAATTTTTGGAAAAGAGGAAGGGTTTTTTTTTTTGTCACTGAAGCTTTGGGCTGCGTGCTTACTTGAGAAAGCTCTTTTTTTCCCCTAGAAAACAATAAACACAAAAACCCAACACAAACATACAAGAAAAAAATAAACCTTATGGGTCGAAGTTATCTTTAGCTAGAAACTATTTATGTTCCTCAATGTTTCTGATTTTCTGAGATCACACTAAGGTGCGGCAGAAAAGAGCATACACATGAGAAAAATCCTTCCTTTTTGTTTCTGATTTTCCTAGATTGCACAAAGTCACGGGGAAAAGAGTATACATAGAAATTAAAGGTATAGATCCGGTAATAAAAAAACAAAGAGCTAAATAAACCGAAATAAACAGAGAGAAAATAACTAGAAACTCCAAATAAACACTGTATACCTCCAGATCTTAAAAATGACATAGCTAGGGATACCAGAAACCTTTTCATGTGAAATGAAAGGGGTTCCTCACTGGAACAAATGCTCCTACTACAATATAGTAGTCCTCTCGGCCCGAAAGCAGTCAAAAATAGTAGATCTAGGAAACGATAGTCAAATGCAGTTCTATCGACTTCAGATTTGGATCACCAACAGATGCAGCCTCAAATAACTCTAATACCATGTACGAATTTATAGGGTAAGTTCCTCATATAGAACACTAAAGGACACCACTCACAAACAGATCATAGATCAATGCACCAATATTGTTGACGAGGTTAAAACCCTCAAAGAGGGAAACAGTCCATGGCCTGAGCCAAAGTGACAATTTATTAATAAAAGAATGAAAATTTACATAATCTTCTCTATTGAATAGTTACCCTATAAATGAACCTCCATGCTGTTTAAATAGAGATCATGGATCAATCGGGTGGTAAGCCATGGATCAAGTGTTGGTAATACCGAGGAGAGAATGAACCGTTAGATCACTACATATCGTGACCATCAGATTGTAAGTTACAAAAGTACATAGTAAAGAAACACACCTTACCTAACTCCACACTAGACCAAGTTATACTTAACTATTTTCTATGTCGGAATATCCTAACAATATTGCAAATTCTTGGCTAATCGTCGAAAAATATATAAAACATTGTAAAATATTGGAGATTTCTTGATAATATATCTATATCTATATCTATATCTATATCTATATCTATATCTATATCTATATCTATATCTATATCTATATTCTATATCTATATATCTATATATATATATATATATATATATATATATATATATTATATATATATATATATATGATGATGATGATAATAATAATAATAATAAGAAAAAATATTTAGTTGAATTATAATATACGATGTTTCCATGTTTTGGAAAATAAAATTCAGGACTAATGTTGCTCTAGGTTCTTATTATACACTATTGCAAATCGTTTTCCATGTTTTTATCATGTTTTACCACAAACGCCTTATCACATCCCAAAGGGAAACTAGTTGGAAAGGCACCCCAAAGGCATGTGATGCTGAACTATGAAATTATTTTTCTTAAACTTGCTCTTGATGCATCTAGATAACTCAATCATTTTTAATGTAATTGATATTTTGTAGCCTTCATATGAAAATAAGGTCTATGAATAACTATATCAAAATCATGAATATTTACATCATTTATTTTTTTTCTCATGCATCACTTTTCTAAAAGGTAGATACTTCTCCAATTCCTCAAGTTCAAATAAACCAACAACTTTAAAATATGGTTCTTCCTCGTCATATGTAGGTTTTTCACCTAATTTTTGGATCATAACTATTGTGGTAGTTGTTACACTTTACCTATAATTGACAACTCTAATAATGTTGAATTGGTAAACAATGATTTGAAATCACACAACATGAGAAATGAAAACGAATGGAAGATAAATATGTATTGAAACTAAATTTCCTACACAATAAAAAAATAAAGAAGGTAATAAAAAAATCTTATTAAAAGGTTATAGTTGGTGAGTTAAAAAATATAAGAAAAATATAAACAATAGTCAATGCATGTTCATTACTTGGAAAAATTTGTCACAAAACAATCATCATCAAGGGATTTTTCACTTCAAGAATGGTAGTGCATTAAACAACCTATTGTTCTCGTATAATAACATGTGATTATTTTTTTGTATTGGTATCAAAGTATAATTGCATTAGATGAATGCCAAACTCATGTTAATAGGACTTCTGTGATGAACACATAGGATCCTAGTGCATAGAGAATTTTTCTCTTCAGTTAACGAAGAAAATCTCATTTTTCTTTCTTAACAAACAATAAGTATTTTCAATGAAAATATAAAATAAACATAGTAGATTCTAAAAGCAGAAGATTATTTTGTGACACCACAAAATCAAAGGAAAAAAAAAACTTTCCTTAAATAATCAAATATATAAATAAATAATTTATCTTTTATGGCTCAAATTTTTTCTAATGTCTACATTATTCTTTATATGATATAAATATATTTTCCATTCCTTGGAACCCATTTTATTCTTTCATGGTTAACTCCTTTATGTTACGTTTATATTCACTTTTCATTACTAAACTCACTTCATATTTCATTTCTTTCTTTTTCCTTGATGATGGGTGGAGTGTCCACTCGAATATTGGACATTTAAAATATTGGCACATAATTTATTCCAAAAAAAATATCAACAATGGTTGAAAATATTGATGATGAAGTGGCCTATGATATAAAACCTTGTGAAAATGATAAATATGATAGGATTATTCTCAATAGGTTGATTAAGGGATCATGTGAGTTCCCAGGAGACATCAATTGATCAAGTAACATCAAGAATCCTGAAGGAAACTATCCAAGTAATAAAATTAATCATGCCAATATATATGATTTGAAATTATTGGAGTAAGGATTTGTTTAGGCACATTTTATATATTCATTTATTTGTTTGTGGTGGAACACATGTAAGATAATGACACATAGATGGGATATAATGAAGGAAGGATACTTTGATATGGAAAGATTGTTATGATCCTTTTGATTCAACCATGAATTAGTATCTCATGATTGAGTCACATGAAAATGAGTGATTGGGTAACATAATCATGTTATGACTTTGTATAACAGATGAAAGTGAATGCCAATAGAGCTAATGTGTGAGACCGTATTGTTTATGGATATGGAAGGACAAAATACTACACAAGTGTCCAATTGTCTCCCTGCTTATATTGGTGTTGTAGACTTTAACCTTCTTGCAAATAGTGAGGGGCACCTACAAAGGAGAGGGTTCCTAAGGTAATATAGAGTAGAGAAGGGAATTTCCTTGTATTATTCCTAAGGTATAGATGGGAGGTGACTAGATGATGTGTTGAGGTGTTGTCTAGACCTTACAACTAATGATCGTGGAATACATCGTATATAAATGTAGTATTTTGATATCAAGTGACAAAGATAGATTGAGTAGATGTGATCATGAGTATTGGCACATTGGTTTATCAGAATAAATGTTAGTTTCATATTGTAATGGTAGGTATATTAAGTAACCCATGTACATTGAATCATAGTTCTATTTCATTGAGTATGATTAACAGCTGAAAATGATTGAATTATTAGTTTGTTAATATTATTCTGAGAACACCTCATGTATGGTAGTAAATATTGAAATAAAGGATTATATGCATAGATTCTCACTTTTATTTGGTTGATTGAAAATATTAGGTTGTAGGTAGAATGGTCTCAAATATGAAAGTGAGTGTAATTTTGTAAGAAATATTAGGTGCTACAACACACAAAGGCCAAACACTATGAGAAGGAATCTCATACTTATGAAATATGATATTTTTTATGATTTAGACTTGGAATTTATAAGTTGTATTATTATGAATATATCTATGGTAACTATATGTGTATGATACATGCTAGATTGTGAATATTGAAGATGGAAACCCTCAAAGAAAGGCCATTGTTAGGACAAAGGAACCCTATGATTCGCACACGTTATATACTACTAGTGGATGTCTAGTAGTAAGTTAGTGCTATCCTTACATGAGAAATCAATGACAAGATGGATAATCTAAGGTATTTTTTAGTAGAGAAGGGTACATCTAAGCCTAGAGGGTGAGGGTATCAAGGAGGAGGGAACATAAAATTTCATGTGGGATGGTGGCTAGAATCTTGTGGGTGAGTTAGAAGGGACAATGAAATTAATTATTTCCTATGGAATCCATTATATGAGTTATATGAATATCCATAGAGATAAGTATTAAATAAAAAATACATATATATATTTGAATATAGGCTTACATCCGGGAATTGATAAATCTTGTATGTAAGATAAGTGTTTCTTGTTAATTGTTATAATATGTATGCTTAATTGATTACTAATGTATGAATATGTTGGAATGTTGAAGTCTGGTGGTATACTGAGATAGTGAATAGGATGGCATTGCAAATACAACTGAATAATGAAGAAAATAAGTGTTGTTAATGAGAAGAGAATATTTATGATTGTTTTATTTGAAGGGGGATATGATAGAATTTCCTAGTATTGAATCCCATTGATTAACTATACCTAATTATTATTAAATGTTTGATTTGTTTACCATGTATATTTTAATTACCATGTTTTATTTACACCGTGAGGAATAAATTTTATGGTACATTGAATAATGTAAGTACTATCTTTCTTGAATTTAATAAAATAATAGAGATACCTGAGTTAGGAGCAGATAAAAAAGGGGTTATGACAATAGGAGATGGGAAAGGTGAGAAGGTACTAGTGGGTTCTACATGCTGAATAATCCTTAGTTCTCCATTTTTCCAAACTTAATTTGTTTCCCTTATTAAAATATAGAAACCTAACTACCAATCATGGAACGCATGTGGTGGTTGTGGAGATGTACACCTTCCATAATTATGAAATCAAGGTGATAAGTACCTTCATCATGAGAATTGTGAGAGGAGTTGTAGAACCTAGATTTTCTCACATTTTCTTTGAAAAAAATCATGTCCCCACAATAAGGGGGAAATAAGGTATCGTGGGGTGTTGGGGATGAGGTGATTTTTTTATTCATTCATTCATCATTATACACCCCACACATGTGTTTGATGGGGAGGGAACAAAATAACGATTAGATGTAGGAAACTGACTGTAGAGAGGTAATGATTCATGTAGTCTGAGAGGCATGTATGTGAATAGTTGTAGGGAAGAAGGAATGATTCATTATTGGTAATTATTGGACTAAGGCAAGCAACATAGTACAATACAATTATCACATAAATGACATAATTAATTTTGGTTCTAAGGTAAATGGTGGAGGCTATTTCACATTCACATGAATGGTGTGTGACCATTGTGAACTCATGCAAAGAATATTGAAGAGAGATGCATGGGGCTAGACACAATAGAGAAGAAAAATCATATGGAATATAAGTGGGTTATAAGAGAGAAATAAATAGAGGGACTGATAAAAACAGCTAAATCATACACATTTACAGAAAAACAATTATATTAAGCACAAATGGTGCACGTGTTATCACACTCACACACAGATTTACATTCAGATTACTCTATTAAATAGAGTTTCTGAGATCCAACTTATTCCCAAATTAGATAGAGAGGTTGAGAGAATTTCTCAACCATCGCAAACCAACTTCTTAAATATGGAATGTAAGGATTAACTCCAACATCCCCCCTTAATGATTACATTACATGAAAATAACAAAATAATCAAGCTTATCAGTAGATGCTCCATCAAGTTGCCTCGTAACCCTCGGAAAGGTGTAGTTGGCAAGTTGGATTCCCGAGTTCCCTTCCTCAACTCCCCAATCAAGGAACTCTCGAAGTCAATTACTGGACAACATCCCAATCTGTCACATAACCTCATTAGGAAACCACTTCCATGTCTACCACTAATGAGGGATCCTTACCTAGATCCGCAACTGCCATACTATCTGGACAACCATCCATATTGAGCCTTACTGCTACTTGATCTTTAAGTACTGGCATCAGACACATAGTTGAACTGCTGGTTATTTTTAAAATAGTTTAATAGGTTCACTCTCTTCATCATCAGAATTCATCATTTGATTTACAAATAATTTATAATACTATTATTTAACAAGCCAATAAGATCTTTCGATTTTAATCATACTTCATTCAATCATTTTTACGAATCATCTTTTTACCATGTGGAGATTATGCAACTTAGAGGAAACTATTTCTATGGTTTGATCCTGGCCAGTTACGAAAACCTGACGAGCCTCCAATACATGGGCCTCAAAGGAAACATCCTTGACACCAAAGCTTGGAAAACTGACCAAGCTGAGATACCTCTTCATCGGCCACTACTAATAAAAAAACGATAAAATCTATGCATCGCTTCAAATTAAATCACAGACCACGTCTTGACTCCGCACTAGTTGGCAACGGTATCGCTTCTGTCTTCGAATCTGAAATTTCATTGTAAAATATTCGCTACTTGAATGATATATGACAATCCTCATTCCAACACCAAGCACATTGTTGTCGTTGAATGGATTACCTTTCCATTGAGCATTCAAATAAGTGAGTTGTGCCAGTGGATCAAGATAGAAGAGTAGATTCTTGAACGAGGAAATCTTCAATCTCCAATGGATCACTGTTCACCCATGTCAATAGCGAAGACGCCTCATAACTTGGTCACGACTTTGCTGAACATGGGCGGCGGACGGTGATACCTAACACAGTAACTTCTGCAAAAGTATGAAGAAGAAGAATGGGTCTGATTATGACAGTCTTTGCCCGCATGAACGTGGGGCCACTGGAATTTGGATGACTCTTCGCCAGCAGCACAGTATTTTACTATTCCTCCGTCCAGAATACTCAGGTTGCAATAGCCCGGTTAACATCCAGATGCACCTCCTCACAACACAGGTTCAGATCTAGCTCTGATACCATGATAAAAATAGCTAAATCATACACAGTTACAAAAATACAATTATATTAAGCACAAATGGTGCATGTGTAATCACACTCACACACAGATTTACATTCAGATTACTCTATTAAATAGAGTTTGTGAGATCCAAGTTATTGCCAAATTAGATAGAGAGGTTGAGAGAATTTCTCAACCATCACAAACCAACTTCTTAAATATGGAATGTAAGCATTAACTCCAACATCCCCCCTTAATGATTACATTACATGAAAATAACAAAATAATCAAGCTTATTAGTAGATGCTCCATAAAGTTGCCTCGTAACCCTCGGAAAGGTGTTGTTGGCAAGTTGGATTCCCGAGTTCCCTTCCTCAACTCCCCAATCAAGGACCTCCCGAAGTCAATTACTGGACAACATCCCAATCTATCACATAACCTCATTAGGAAACCACTTCCATGTCTACCACTAATGAGGGATCCTTACCTAGATCCGCAACTGCCATACTATCTGGACAACCATCCATATTGAGCCTTACTGCTACTTGATCTTTAAGTACTGGCATCAGACACATAGTTGAACTGCTGGTTATTTTTAAAAGCGTTTAATAGGTTCACTCTCTTCATCATCAGAATTCATCATTTGATTTACAAATAATTTATAATACTATTATTTAACAAGCCAATAATATCTTTCGATTTTAATCATACTTCATTCAATCATTTTTACGAATCATCCTTTTACCATGTGGAGATTATGCAACTCAGAGGAAACTGTTTCTACGGTTTGATCCTGACCAATTACGAAAACCTGACGAGCCTCCAATACATGGGCCTCAAAGGAAACATCCTTGACACCAAAGCTTGGAAAACTCACCAAGCTGAGATACCTCTTCATCGGCCACTACTGATAAAAAAACGATAAAATCTATGCATCGCTTCAAATTAAATCACAGACCACGTATTGACTCCGCACTGGTTGGCAATGGCATCACTTCTGTCTTCGAATCTGAAATTTCATTGTAAAATATTCGCTACTTGAATGATATATGACAATCCTCATTCCAACACCAAGCACATTGTTGTCGTTGAATGGATTACCTTTCCATTGAGCATTCAAATAAGTGAGTTGTGCCAGCGGATCGAGATAGAAGAGTAGATTCTTGAACGAGGAAATCTTCAATCTCCAATGGATCACTGTTCACCCATGTCAATAGCAAAGATGCCTCATAACTTGGTCGTGACTTTGCTGAACATGGGCGGTGGACGGTGATACCTAACACAGTAGCTTCTGCAAAAGTACGAAGAAGAAGAATGGGTCTGATTATGACAGTCTTTGCGCGCATGAACGTGGGGCCACTGGAATTTGGATGACTCTTCGCCAGCAGCACAGTATTTTACTATTGCTCCATCCAGAATACTCAGGTTACAATAGCCCGGTTAACATCCAGATGCACCTCCTCACAACACAGGTTCAGATCTAGCTCTGATACCATGATAAAAATAGCTAAATCATACACAGTTACAGAAATACAATTATATTAAGCACAAATGGTGCATGTGTAATCACACTCACACACAGATTTACATTCAGATTACTCTATTAAATAGAGTTTCTGAGATCCAACTTATTCCCAAATTAGATAGGGAGGTTGAGAGAATTTCTCAACCATCACAAACCAACTTCTTAAATATGGAATGTAAGCATTAACTCCAACAGGGACATGTAAATTCATTCTCTTTTGGTTGATGCTAATATCCATGAAAGTAGTTTTACAGGTATTGATTCATACTAGGAGACTGATTAAGGAATGATAGAGACCATGTTGAAATCATTTGATGATAACTACATAAATATGTATAGATTATGAAAATAGATAAGGAAGAGATTCAAATGTTTATAAGCTAATTTCTTGGAAAATAAGCAAATTCTAGAGGGGGAGAACATAGTGAGATTCAAAAATTGGGTTGGAAAGCGATCCAAGAAGGATATGAAGCTACGTGATGGAGAAGCCATGGATAGAATCTAAGAAGGAAAGCATAGTGTGGGTTGAATGACCAGCAACAAAGCCTTTAAAACTTGAAAATGTTCAAGAACTAAGTAAATGTTGTTGGAGTTAATGGATAGTATCTAGACCCTCTATGCACACATAAAGAGAGAGCTCAGAGAATTTTGAGGGAATATTGAGTAGACAAGGAAGGTATTCTCCTTTTGATATGTAAGGAAAGCAATGTGTCACAAAAATAGTTGTGTTTTTCCAAGAAAAAAATTAGTGGTGAGACAATGGGATAGGTAATTTTGTGTCCTAAGATAGAATAATTTCCATAAAAATATTCTAATTTTCCTCGGTCGTATCATAGCCTCAATTGCAAGGGCCTAGTATAAAAAGAATAAGCACAATAGAGTGTATAGTTGGGTGGAACATTTATCTACCTAGGTTAATGTTGGCCTTCAACTTTCAAATAGATAACTTTTTTCCTTAGTTTGTTTATTCAATTGATTAATACAATGCACTTTGCTCGAGTATTTTAGTATTTTCATTTTGAATGTTGAATATTGCTATAGGTTTACTATTTCTTCAAAATGAGAAGTCAAAGTTACATGTGCCAATTAAATTCTTGTAAATGGAATTTTATATGATGGTACAACATTTTTACTAAGTATCATTATCACTATTTATTTTTGGATGTGATTGTGTCAGTAAACATCCATAACATTATAGCTCAAGATAAGCATGCTATGTGAATCAATATTATGGTTAGAGGATACCTTTAGGGAATATTGAACTGTGGATGGAACATACGATTTCTTTGCTAATTTTATGCATGAAACTCACATACCCTTTCTTTGCTAATGTTATGCATGAAACTAGAGGCATATATTCTGCCTCGTTTACCTAATCATACTCATTTACCTTGTAATATTTTTTGATCAAAATTAATGTAACAAAAATTTAAATATAAAATATAATAGTGTAACGGAAAATTCCAAAAGGCATAGTTCCTCTATACCCTAGGGTTTTGAAAACGAGGCTATCCATGAATATTTTTCTTTCTCCAAGTACTTCTTAAGAATTTTAGATAAAAATCCATATGTACAATGCCTCAAATTCTTATTGAGAGTGATCACAATGCTTTTTTTTGCATGTACATTTTCATCCGTGGGATATGAGGATCAACACTTTAATTTGAAACTTGGATGCAGTACTTGGAACTAACACAAATTTGTCCACGCATAATCAAATAAATGTACACATACATGTTTTTATTGCTTTAGATTGGATTTAAATCTTTGAGAGAGAGTATATAGGATTTTTTGGGGGGAGCAAGGCAATCTTGTAGCTCCAAGGAAAACCTCTTTTACAGTGAACTTTTTTACTAAACAATTTACTAAAATATTGAATGTGACTAATAAATAAAATATTTGAATATGGAGGGTTAATTAATATTTAAATGTATTCAAAAGTATATTAATAATAGAAAACTCATTTTAATGTGGAAAATAAACTCCATAGATAAAATATTTCAATAAATATATTTAAATGTGTATATATAATATATGATTAAAAAAGACATATATTCATTATATAAAGAAATTCAAAAAAAAAAATTATGGCTAAAACATTTTAAGTAGTCTCATTGTGGCCCTTTTCTACGAATATTTTTTGGTTAATTTTCTTTGAAATCAAGCAGATATGTGTTAGAATGGCAAGTTTAAGCTATGTAGTTTACACAATCCAAGTTCTCAAGTAATTTTTGAAGACATTGAACTCATTTCTTTTTACATTCAAAAATATAATTTAACATATAGATGACTTGTAATTTTTCATTGTTAAATTATATTTTTGAATGTAAAAAGAAATGAGTTCATTGTCTTCAAAAATTACTTGAGAGCTTGGATTGTGTAAACTACATAGCTTAAACTT
>APFE031236049.1:78159-94654 GCA_000404065.3 Pinus taeda | reverse complement strand
ATTTTCCACATTAAAATGAGTTTTTGTCATTAATATAGTCTTGAATACATTTCAATATTAATTAACCCTCCATATTAGAATATTTAATTTATTAGTCACATTGAATAAATGTTGCATTTTTATTTTCTGTTAATAATTAAATAAAATGCATATCTCCTTGAACTTTTTTACTTTTAATTACTCCTCTTACAACATTGAAATATTTTATTATGATCAACATTAGAATAATTAGTTATTTACCCTCTCTCCATATACATATGAATGAAGTTGAGATTGAAATAAATGATTGGACATGCATATTTAAAAACATTATTTGAGTCATGTACTAAAATATTTTTAAAAAGTTTTTTTAAGTCTGAAATATTTTTAGAAAGTATAAGAATTATACAATTTGTTGTACACAAAAGTATAACATTTTTTATTACTTTTAGTTACTTTTTGATGGGACCCAACCCACTTGGCAGCACTTTGCGCTTTTATGTATGACTGGGCAAACTTATGTGGCGAACAAATATCTCTGTCCGCGGGTTCTTTGTGATGGTGGTAGCTGGTATAGTTAATGCGGGAATTAAATGACAGTACTCTGCCTCGAAATACGCCTTAACCCTAACCTGCCTCGCATTCTCTCGATTGTTCCTTTGGTATTTTGCTCTGAGGTATTCGCTGCCGTCGAGGGTTTGTTGGTCTCTGCTATGAAACTCTGTATGCATTATGCTGTGGGTTTATTTGGCTCTGGATGTTGTCTGAGAACTTGAATCTGCCTCTGGTTAACCTGTTTGTTCGTTTTATGGCAATGTTGTTTGACTGTGGAGGCTATTCGGCCTGGTTCCGTGGCTTGATTTCGGTAAGTGACTCTTCTATTTCCCTGTTCCTTGCATGCGTAGATTTCAGGTTATATTGCTCTCTTCTCGTTGTGGCTATTATGCCTGTTGGCTGTATTTATACTGTGGTTCTAGCTCAGTTCCTTTGTTGCTGTCAATGGCATTCACTGTATTTTTGCTATATGTCTTCTGGTTCTCTGATGTCTCTGGTTCGAATTCTGTTTGGGTGTTATTTGTCTGTGGTTATTCGCTTTCTCACAGTGTGGCACTGTCTTGGTTGGAAGCACAGGGCTTCCCAGGCACACGTCCTCAGTTCAAAATAGGTAACGAAACCTGTCTATGCTTCAATATGACTTTTTATCTAGTTCTGGGTCTAACCCAACTCGCTCCTTTGCTCGACAGTTTCTCGGTCTCGTTCAGGTTGTCATGCTATGGCGTCTGGCTGCACTCTCCAGGTAAAATCCCGTTTTAAATTATTGACTTTCTTCAGGTATTCTTATTTCCCCTGAGTATTCTTACACCATACATTCTAATGCACTCACACTTGTATTCTTGCAGGTCTTTTTTGGTGACTTGGGTGGCGTATCTTCCAACGCTTGGTTGTTTGGTCGTTCTCTTCCTCGGTAGGCCTGAAACTTCAATCTCTGTCTGCAGTTTCGATTTCTACGGAAGACCCATCTCCTGGTCTAGTTTCTTAGTCACTGTGTATGATTGTCCGACTGTAATTGGATTTTGTCGCTTCTGTGTAAGATGTATAAAGATTTTTGGGACCACTGATCGTTTGTTTTGTTCAAACCCTAACTCGGGGTTTTTCTATTTTGCAAGGGTTTCCGACTTTCAGTCGTTCTTGGCTCTGTTTATGTTTTAATAGTCTCTGTCCTCCGTAACATTGTTCGGCTCTACCAATAGTACTGTAAATTTGGTTCTTTGATAATTGAAATGAAATTTTGAATGTAAAAGAGACTGTATAGTTTTTTTGTTACCTCTGCATATTCGGGTTCTGGATTGTCGTTCATCCCTTTGTGTATTCGAACGTTGGAAAAGTTTGTGAACGTTGCTATATAAATTCTCTGTCATTGTTATCTGAATATCATGAACTGAAACTGTTGCTCAACCACGTGCGAGAATGAATTGATGACTGGTAGTTTGGTAACTATGAATTCACTGTGATTCCATCCATTTGATTAGTATTTGACTGTGAATAATGTTTGCACAGTAACCATAACAAATTAATGAATAGTAATAATACAGTAACTTGACAGATAGTAAAAACGTAAATGAATTTTAAGCAAACCCTTGTACAGATGATCTAGATGGACAATGGCTTCTCTGTTTTGAATGCTCGGTCTTTTTCTATTTCCTTTCCTTCTTAATTAACTCAACTCTCCTCTCCTGAACTGAACCCCATTCTGTTACATTTGTTTTGACTTTATAGCCCTCTGTTTGCAGTTGATGCTTACCGTTGATTTAACGGTTACAGAATATGGTTACAGAATTTCTACTTCTGTCAATAACTACATTCATTTGGTATTCCAAGACTTGTAGGAACATTTGGTTGTTATTTCCCTAATTACATGGACTACAATCTAATTAACAATTGAAGCTACAGTAATCCTAACTGAAAAATAAAAAGAGGTATCTAACTTTTACTGACTTTGTAAAATAAAATAAAAGAAAAATTATTCCCATAAGAATTTGACAGTTCAATCGATCGCTAGCTTTTGAACCTGGTTGGAGTTCTTTCTGCCCAATTACGGTGAGCTGGATGCTCCTGCATCACTTTTTTTTCTCTATAAATTTGGTACAAGATTATGATAGTTCATATGAACATTGAAATATATTATTTATGGTTGAGAGTAAGAGTATAACATGTATATTTATTTTCTTATAGCCCACATTTTTATTTACAGTGAAAAAATTGACTAAAAAATTTGCACACAACAGATTTAATCCCTCTCAAAACCTAATATATCTATAATTACGGTTGATATATAATATATATATATATATATATATATATATATATATATATATATTATATATATATATATATATAGATAAACAGAGACACACACACACACACCGGCGTATAATTTGTTTTAATCTCTTCAATATTTTTTAATGTCTTTCAAAATGTTAAATATTCTCTCATCTTCATCACTACCATATATATTAAATCAATAAAAGTTGCATTGCATTCTATGCATATAAAATCGCTCAAAATATCTCCTCCATCTTCATCTTTCTATTGAAATTTATTTGAAGTAAATAATTCAAATTTATTTTTAAATTTCTTAAATTCTCATTTAATACAACCTTTTTCGTTTCAATCTTGAAATTTTGGATGACAACCCTTGTTTTGATACATCTATTTTAAATATATCTGGTTATTTTTTTTAATAAGATGTCCTCATACATCCATTCAGTTGCGTTCTAGATGAAATTTTCAAAAGGCAAACACCTTATTATTCCAAGAACAAAAAAAAACTAATTTATTAATTCCTAGTAGAAATTTAATTGATAAAATTTAAATAATTTTGGTGCAACTTGATTTTTAATAAGGTGTCTTCCAACAAACGATCTTCTGGTAGAGTTTTCCAAACTATCAACACCTTGGTATTCAAATAGTAATAACTACTTTATCATTTCTTCGTAGAATCATAATTTACATAGAGTGTATATTGAAGATAAAGGGTAAATAACAAAATAAATGATGGAAGTTGGGTTGTATTAATTTTGGAACGTAAGTGCTTACTTTTTCGGAATAAAGATTTTTAAATTTTTCACAGATGTTGAGTTAATGATGGGTGGAAGCTGAAAAGAAAGAATCAAACATCAATTTATTTAACGGGATTAAAATTATAAAATTATTTTATCTAAATAATATTTGAAAATGACAAGTATATATGAGAAAATTAATAATTATATATAACAAAAATCAATTTTTGAAGGAAAAATAGAAGGAGGTTATGAGGTTATGTAATGGGAAGAGATAATAAATGATACTTATCTTATTACGAAAACCCAATACTTTTCTAAACAAAAGTCGTTATGGTTCCCAAAAATGGAGAAAAAAAGAGGAAAACGGTCCAAGAGGAATTGCAATGTAGAAAAAAACATAGACTTACCTGTACCTATTGTTGACTTATTAATTCAAATTTCACTACTTTACGAACAACGTTGTACGACCATTCTCAATCTTGACTTCTTAATTCAATTTCTACAACTTTGGGAACAACCCTCGTATATGATTATGAATAAACTAATGCAAACTTGGAAGATGGAAAGAGAACCATTCAATCTTTAAATAGACATGGCAATAATAGACTTGAATTTTTAAATAAAAATGAATTATTCATTTGTGACCATTTGTTCCAAAAAATGAGGGTCATTTTCTCCAAATCAATCCCAATACCATGAAATATGGGCAAATGAAAGAAAGAATTATTTTTTACACCGAATGGGGAGGGGGAAATAACTATCATAAATACCTATTCTTGAAACTTAGGGCGAATGGAAGGTTGTAAGTCCTAATTTCAAGGGCTAAATTTACTTTTTTTTTTTTACCTTCTCCTTTAAAATAAGTTGGGTTAACCTCCATTCCTAATTTTCTTATAAAATAAATTTGAGTTGATTTATAACAATGTACTATGATACAAAATATTGGCCCAATAAAAATTTAAAACCCATTAATTTCTCCCAAGGGTAAAACTTTTCCCCTAAATTTTTCCATGGCTCCTGTAAGTTTGTCCCATAAGAACTCACTAGTGCAATGTGATTCACCTACACTCTCCTTTTGAGGGCATATGCAAACCTATTCTATTTTCCATTAATGTATGTGATCCTGAACTCAAACTCACTAAGAGTAGCTAACCATCTAGCTAGGGAAAATTTTAAGGATGAAAAATTATTTTAAAGTTTAGAAACCTTGGCGAATCCCACTAGTCCATAATATGCAATCTGTAAAATGTTTGGAGATATTTTTGTAAAAATATTTAAATTTCTAATAAGTTTATATAGACTATATAATTTCTTGGTGATTTTTTTGATAAAATAATTTCATACTACAAAATTTGGGGAATAATTTCTAGAAAAAATGGAAATTAGTGAATATTTTTCTGGAAAAGGTATAGAAAATTAGCCCACCTGTGAATATTAGCCCCTAAAATTTTCCCTACATCTAGCTTGCATGGAATTCAGATTAGGTTGGTCAAACAAGTACCTTAGCCCACTGTGATCACTCATCAAGATGAACCTCCTACCAAGAATATAATGTCTTCACATCTTCAAGGCATGAATGGTAGCTTCCGACACAAGATCATGAGTCACGTAGTTGTGCTCATTCAACTTCCTTGAATCATAACATGCTACCTATCCTTCCTACATCTTGAATCCACTAAGTCCTCTCTTGCAAGCATTTGTATATACCAAAAACTCTTGCTCATGATGTGAAATCTTCAACACTAGAGCATTTGTACGCAACTACTTCAACTACTCAAAAATAGTTGCACATTCTTTAGTCCATTAAAAGTTCTTTCCTTTTCACTGCAAATATATAATAGGATAGGAAATTCATGAGAAGTTCATGATGAGCCTCCTATATTAACTTGGTAGTCCTGTAACGATATGACCTCATCTATATTCCTAGGATTTTTCCACTCTATGATAGCTTTGATATTTTCCAGGTCACTGTTATACCTTCCATGGAACAAGATGTCCCAAGTAATGAACTTTTTTCTAAAAGAAACTCCACTTATGAAGCTTGGCATACAATTGATGCTCTCTCAACAATTTTAACATTGTTGCTAGGTGTTCTACATTCTCTTCCTCATTCTTAGATATATCAATATATCATCAATGAACGCTATCAAAAAATTGTCCAAATAAGAATGCAAAACGTTATCCATCAAACATATGAATGTAGTTGAAGAATTAGTAAGACCAAAAGGAACTACTACAAACTCATAATTTCCATAACTACTACAAAATGTGGTTTTGTAGATGTTCTCTTCTTTGATGCATACTTGATGATATCCTAATATCAAGTCAATATTAAAAAATATTGTTGCTCCCTTCAATTGATCAAACAAATCATCAATCCATGGAAAAGGATACCTGATCTTGATAGTCACCTTGTTCAATTGCATGTAATCAATATACAACCTGAGAGTACCATCCTTATTATTTACAAACAACATTGGTTCACCCTAAGGTGATACACTTGACTTAATGTATCCCTTATCAAGCATTTCCTTAAGCTGCAACTTCAATTCCACTAATTCTAGAGTGCTCATCCTATAAGGTGCCTTTGCTGCTAGTGTTGCTCCCGATATCAACTCAATAGAAAAGTGTTCTTCCCTATGCGGCGGTAACTCAAAAATATATTCTAGAAATACATCTGAAACTGTTGCAAAACTAGATACTTATTCAAGACTCCAACATCCTCAACATCCTTCCCTTTGTCACTAGAAATGCTAACTACAAATAATACACACCCCTTCCCACTACTACGCTTTGCCTACATAAATCTACCCATTCTGACTATAGGCTTCTTCCTACCTTACAAGATTATTCCTTCCCCATCATCATTCAGGCACTCAATAGCCTTATCTAGAAATCTACCTTAATCTTGTGGATGTACAACTAATCCATGCCCAAAATAATACTATATGATCCCATCGGAAGAACATTTGGATGCGTCGATGTAGACATACCATTCATTTCAAATGCATAAGTTCTCACCCAATGATGAACTATTTTCTTAGTACCTAGATTCAACTACAACAAAAAGGACTCTGCGTGAACTTCTTTATTCAAGCAACACTTATCCACTAGGTCATGATTGATATAACTATAGTTAGATCTAGGATCAATCAAAATAGAAACAACTTGATCAAAAAGGTTACATTCAATCTCGTTAATAGATGTTTGATGATCTACCTGCCTATTATCCAATGCCACATAAATATGAGGAATACTCTGTCCAACTCCCAACTTTTTGTGCCTCCTGAGCACAATAAGTCTGAGGTCTACCACCCTAATGTTGTGGACAATATCTCCTACAATTATCCTTACCACAAGTATAAGACTACATAAGCTTCCTTCCATCACCCTTGTTTTTCTCCTCAAACCGAAATCTCAATTCTATGTCATCTACATTAAATTTATTTTAAAACACTACATTCTCCTTGTTACCTACATCTTGAGATCTTCCTTGCTTCTTATCCGATTTTCCTTTATTCTTTTCATTACCTCTCCAACCTTACTTAGGTCCAAACTTACACTTAGACTCCTCATAACAATGCTTCAGCTTCCCAATTACTTCCATTAGAGAAACTTTGAGGCTCATGATACCTGATCTGATCCATTAGAGAAACTTTGAGTAAATAAATGGGACTAAAACAAAATGTATAACAAAAATTAGCTTTATAAGAACTCATAGGATTCAAGATGATGAATGTCAACCATGGGGCATGATTCACCAGTTTTGAAGTAAAAAAGTATATATATATATATATATATATATATATATATATATTCAGCTCATATTTTTTAAGTTATTCCCTATGGTTTTACTCAAGTTTTGAGCGAGAGCACTTGTTGGACATGAAATTTAATTCTTCAACCAAGGAGTACCCATGTTGCATTCTTCGATGGACCCCACTACATGAAAAATGAGAAATACATGGAAAACATGATTGCAATAATTTTTTTTTTTTATGTATTTATGATTTTACATGTAGCAATGTCCATCGAAAGTATGCCATATGGGTACTCCTTGGACGAGGAATTAAATTTTGCATCCAACGAGTTCCCCCTCTCGAAATTTGAGTAAAATCATAAGGAGATAAGTTGAAAATATGAGTTGAAAAAGTAGTCTTTTCTTTTTTCCCTCTAAAATTTGATGATGTAATCTAATTTTGTTTTATTATTTCCATTATTTTTTGATAATATTCCTTAGGAGGCCCATTTTATACATAAAAAATCCTCTAATGCCTTAAATACTAATGGAAATCCACTAACGAATCTTTGAACCTTCACCTTCTCATCTTTAAGTTATGGCACATACCTCAACAACTTGAAAAACTTAGTAATATACTCTTCATTTGTCATAGACCCCATATTCAATTCTTAGAAATACTTAGCCTTACCATGCTAGTATCTCTCTAACAAATAATTCTTTCTAAAAATTCTCTTAAACTCATGCCAAATCAACTCTTCTATACTGATACCTATGAAACACTTCACATATTCCCACCAGATGTCTTCTTTTCCCTTTAGACTGAAAATAATTATCCTATATTTCATATACCAATATAATCATGCAGTTCAAAAAAATTCGTCATCCTAAAAAGCCATGCTTCTGCATCTTCCAGTTTCTCCAGTTCTCCATCGAATGTAGGAGGCTTAGATTTCTTGAATTCCATCAATTATTGCTTCTCACTCCTCTTCTAAGGATGATAATGATTATGACCATGTTGTCTCTCTGATCCATAACTAGAATAGAACCCATAACCAATACCTCTCCTATCTGGTGCATCGACCAATCTACCACCTATGACTGTGTCATCCCTATCTGACCTATGTCCTCCATAAGACCTACTACCACATGCCCCATTTGTCATCTCCTCTTCTCCATAACTGATCCATGGTTGTCCCTATATTTTCAAGTCTGATAAACTCTAAAGGATCATTGCAGTAACCTTTTCTTTCTTTTCCTATGCCATGGAAAGTATTTCCTGCCATTGAATGATCATATCAGTATCTTCTTTAAAACTTTCGATTTCTACTATTAAACTTCTCAACGTATCTGCTATGTTAGTAAAGTACTCAATTTTTTGTTGCTTATATGATATATAAGGAGAAGCACGTGAACTATAGTCCACCATTGTGTTGTTATCTCTAATCTTCTTCCTGAAAACATACCATGTCAGACACACCAAATATAAACAAAATCAACATACCTTAGTGAAGTTCAAGGGATGTTATATCGTCTACACAATCAATATGGATTAGCACAATGTATGTATATTATATATATATTATATATATATATATTATATTTATATATATATATATATATATTAGATTATAGATATATATATATATATAAATAAACATATGAACGTCTCAACATCATCATCATCATGACACAAGACCACAAAAATGACCATCACAATGCATGCATAACAAACACATTGACAACTAACATGCATGCATGACAATCACACCTAGCCCATCTAGTCCAAGTGTTTGAATGTGGAAGCTTTGATACCACCCTATAAACACACCTCCCACATTTACCCAAATTCACAAGTCTTCCATGATAAACATGAGACGAGTGTCACTATGATATGACCCAACCTTCTAGCTCTAGTGAAGGAAGTGGTGCCTACGAACTAACCACATATTGAAATACTATAGGGACTATATCACCCAAGAGTTGAAGAAACATCCTAGGTGGTCAATCGTTAAACTGAAACCTTGCTCCACTAAGCTATACCCACAACTACACCCTTGACATTTCTTACATGCGGTTATGAGGCTACAACCGCACTCACGAGCTTACCTCCATGTGGTTATGAGGTTACAACCACACTCGGAGGCTAGCTTCCATACAGTTATGGCCTAAAATTCTTAGTTTTGAGCATGCGGCCTTGGGATTTGTGCCACCTTTTCAGGCCAGTCTCCAAACCACTACCCATAATTTATTGAGAATTTCCATAATAATTATAAACATGATGACAAAAATAAACATTCAATCTTGAATAAAAAACATGACCTATATTTCCTAGTCCATAACAAGCATTCTGTCAAACACATGGAAAAATAGAAGCTATAGGTCATGAATGCATATCTAATCATAATAGTTTAAGGTCCATCTAATAATCACCAAGAAGGATCTCTCCCTCTCCACATAGTTGCAACAACACTTATTAGTCCATACATTGATCAACCAATCAATAGTGAAACAAATCATGACAAGAGCCATATATAACATACATCATGTAACCAACAAATAACCAGCATAGGAACCATGGAAACTCAACGACAATATCACCAACACAATCACTCCAAATTCTCATATATCACAATAGGAAAATGTGTCATATTAACATATGAAAATCCAACCAAGTCATGGACTTTCACGTAGCACTCGACCATAGATTGGGATGAAATTTTTTTCTCTTTCATCCAATCACCAATATGCCATATTCCAAGCATGAATGTCAGATCTCATGGAATAAAATAAGAAAAACCCAAACTAGGGCTTCTACAGGCCAAACCACCTCAACCGTCAACCAAATTGATTCCACCTCTATAGTCATACATCACTAACATCAAACATATTTTTCTCTACCGAAGTTTTCTAGGGCTCTAGGAACTAGTAAGTCAACCCACAACCTTTCGCGGATCTAGAGTGTTTGTCCAACTCGACTCCAGGGACTAGTAACTCAACCCAACAAGGGCTCCAGAGAATTTGTCCCAACCTAGGCTCTAGTATAAGTAACTCAACCCAAGTTGTTCTAGGGCTACTTGAGCATTTGTTCCAACCTAAAAACATAAGGAACATCAACACCAATTAGAAAAGAAATCAAGTGGAACAACCCACAACACCATGATTATCTAGGAAATGGAATGTAAAGGATAAAGCCATTGTCAATCAAGGAAAATATCCATGAAAATGACAACCCATAACCATAAAATCACATGCATGATTGAAAACGTTTGAACATGTTGTTGGAAATAATAGTGAGTGGGGGGTGAATCAGTATTTGCAAATCAATAACTTTTTCATTTCCATAATCAGATTTATATACGCTACTTTAGTGAAGGGAGCTCACGTGTGCACACAACTATTCTTAAGGCAACCAGTGTATATCTAATGAACTTATGGTTTAGTTAATTCATCATATGTTGATATTTAATCTTTGCATAAGTACTTTATTAATAATTAGACTGTAACAATGTCCAATTAATAATAGAATGAACCATCACACATAAGCAACACATATGAACACCAAGATTTAAGGTGGAAACCCAATGTGGGTGAAAATCACTTTCTACTGTCATCTATGTCTTCTTTTAATAATAAGAAAATTTGTTTACAATCTTGTACTGGTGCAGACTCATACCAGTACGCAGGCTTCTACCCACAGAAGGTTACAACATTCTCTCTTTCTCCAGCTTCTACTGGAAGGGAGCTACATCCCCCTAGCTCTTATACTAGCTGATATGTTTACTAGTACATAGGCGCCAACCTATAGAAGGCTATGACCTTATTTCTTCCTCCAAGGACCATGTTTCATAAATTTTCAGTTTGGATGCTCCTGGTACAGAATAATACACATGAAGGCCTTGTTTCATCCAATTTTTATACTGGACCCATCAACAACATTGAAGCTTAGAATCAATCACCATTGCAATACAACCATCAAATACATTTTCATCAACCAATCACTGAAGCTCAATCATCACTCTCTGAATCAACCAAACTCAATCAATCACTAACAACCTCTAAACTTCTAACTGAACCAACTATTCATTCATACTTAATCAACTTTAACAAATCAACTAGAATAGATAGATCACTGTAACCAATACATAGATCTGAACCTAGAACACTACATCATCTTTCAGAAAAAAACCATGAATCAGAGTGTATACGAAACTTCCTTTAGCCCAACCTGTGTATATCTCTAAATATATTGAATCATAAAACTTCTGAACCACAAACTACATCAATTAGTGACATTCTAAATATCTACTGTCATACTACAAGGACCACCCTTCATTCTCAATCAATCAATCAATCAGGCTCAATTTCCTTATACATTTAGTTCTACTTTTAGATCTAAGAAGACATCATTGACAAACAACAGTAAAACAGTAGTATTGATCTGATAGGTCAATCAACCTTGAACATCAACTTTTCTTTTGCATACGCTACTTGGAAGAGCTGGACTAGCATGTATACTCAACTTCACCAAAAGCAAACCATCATATAGATCTGCAAATACTTACTTATAACTTTGATGTGTTTCCAGGCTTCAGACATACCCAGATAATCACATATAAAGCATAAAACATGTGTTATCAGTCAGATCTAGCCCATCCATTATCATATCACATAATGATAATTCATTATGATCCTGATCCATCATTATATCTCATCCATAATCACTGAAGCAAATCAAAATCAATCAATCAGAACATTTAGAATATTGTCACCAGAATATAGTCACCAAAACATAAAGCATAACCCAGAATTATGCATTAGCAACCAGAACCAACTGCAACTTCAAACATCATAGTTGTATACGCTACTTCGATGTGTCAAACCAGCGTGTATATGCGCCTTTACCAAAGTGAAATAATGTACACATATGCAAATACTAACTTGAAACTTCACAGACATTCCAGACTTCAGTCACACTCAGATCATAACATTTATAGAATAAAACACGTGTCAATATTCAGATCTAGACTATCCATGATCAAACCACATAATGATAATTCATTTCAGGCTTTATGATCCCAACCCATCCACCATCATCAACCACATAGGCGCATCCTTCGATCAGATTAAGAAAAGCATTAGAAGCTCATAACCTTCATATATGATCTAACTCTTCATAATATATTCAATGCTTTCACGCCCTAGCCTAATGATCTTCTCCTCCTTATATAGTTTTAGGACTTTCTCAATACCTTGGACCAAAACCACTTAGGACCAATACCTTGGACCAAATACCTAGGGTCAATAACTCAGACCAAATACTTTGGGTCAATAATTGGACCAAAATACGTTGGACTAAATACGTTGGACCAAAACCTTTGTTTTTCATCTCATACATTCTTTTCCTTCTTTGAAAGTGCATGTGTATGTATACGCTTATTTTGTTCTATTAACCCACATGTATACTCTCTTTTTCTACAATGAGCCTCCGTCTATAACTTAACATACCTGAATATATCCTTTTTCCTTCAACTTCTTTATTTTGATGTGTAGTCCTTTGTTCCTTCATCCTATTCTTTTGTATCATCACTTTGTTCCCTTTGAATAGACCTGTTATAATGTGATTTTCCTTTGTACATTACTTCTAAATTGATTCCTTTGAACTGCCATACATTTTGTCATATCCGTAAACAAAACTGCCATGCATTCTGTCACATCTAATATCTTTCTTGCAGATTCATCTAGTTACCATATACAAGTGAGTTGTTCTGCTATAAGTGGGTTGCCATCAAGTACAACACATTCATCATAATGCCAACAATCTCCCCCTTTGGACTTGATGGAAACCATGTTGGTGTTGATTACTGCAAGCTATAGAAACTGTTAGAGATAAAAAGCAACACCAAAGTACTCTCCCCCTTTGACATCAAGGGAAAAGGGAGGACGAAGATATTCTCCCCCTTTGATATCAAGGGCAAAGGGATCACTAAAATGAAGACTTTCATATCTGAATAACTGAATATAAACTTTGATCATGCTCGCCCTAGGCACCTGCTGAATTCTCTAATTCAACTCCCCCTTTGTTCATTCTGAGATGCACTATATCATCCATGCTCCCCCTAAGCACATGCAAGTCTGCAAATATTTTCCAAAAGAATAACATGACTGTATAACTCAACTATGTGAGTCTGACCTTCCTATCATCAATGATTCATACATACATCAATCTCCCAACCAAGTGGGGATATACCATATTTGACTCATCGACCTAGCCAAGTGGGGATATACCAATTGTTTATACATGACTGAAATATAACAATTATCACATCATCCTTCCCATGCATAGTGGGGGTACAAATTACATCATATGACCAAAAAGAACTCATTAAAAGACTAGAGACATATTATTATATCATGGGCCTTTACATGACCTGTACACCAAATGATATACATGACATTTTTAACAAAGACCAAAGACCTAAACAAGACAATAATAGTTATTAGCAACTATGATACACCATGTATGATCTGCATCATAAGCATCTGTCAACAGCATCTAGACCAGCAACCTGTATATGTTCATCATTAGTTCCCAAGATATGATAGAGTAAATATCATCAAGCTATGACAATTATGCTGCATATATATATATATATATAATATATATATTTATATATATATATATATACATATATATATATATATATATATTATATATATATATATATTATCTATATAATATATATATATATAATATATATCTATATATATATATATATATATATATATATATATATATATCAACTCAACCTCTTGATCTCATCAAGATCAACTTGCTTCGTTTCCTTATTAAAAAGAGCCTTATCATAACCTTCTATGAATCAACTAGGCATATGTCATATCTCCAAGAAATAGCACAAAATATTTCACATTATATCATATGTATGTGAAAACACCATAGTCATCATTTATGATCATAACATCATCATCAAGAGCTGCATGATTTTTCCACAAGAACCTTCAATATATCAACCATATATCATCACTAGGAACATCCCACATCTGATAAGCATTAATCAACATATGTGAGTATCAACCTATCATCATAAGGTAAGAACTCATCATCATTATATGACTAAGTAAGCCATGTCTTCGAATATCCATGTCTTCAAATAGCTATGTCTTCATGAGACCTACAATAACACCATTCTTTTGGCTAACCAACAATATCTATCAATATGCATCTTAAGTAATCATCCATGTATCCAACATAATGTTTAGCCATCAACTATGTATCAAACCATGAGCGCATGGTCATTTTTCCAGCTTTCTTGATACCATCAACAACAACAATCCTCAATGATGTGAGAGCCAAGAACTATAGAAATCTTGTATCATAACTACACCATATGCATCTTTGAAGAAATGATGACACCAACATAAAAGAAATGAGTGGTTTATCATCAAATGATGAAGTTGTGTGCTCAAGATTTGTACTTCTCCTTGTCCTTATGAAGATCACCATGTAAGAAACATATATGTACTGTATGCATCATCAAAAAGTCATCTGCAGTCATCCATAAATCTTATCTGAATAACAACTTTGTAACCCCAAGCAATACAAGTATCATCTGAGATTTCATCATGGTAAACTCATAACCGTAACATAGCAAGATGTATCATTTAAACAATTTAGCCACATAAGCATCATCATCATTGTTTAGGTACCAAAGACTTCTAACCATAATGCCAACCATGTTTTATTAGAAGCATAACATGTTCTCCCCCTGAACCTGTTCCACCTGTTCACTATCCTGTCAGATCATTGCATATATCAGTAAGAAATATCAAGGCATCATCATGAATGAAATATACATCAACTCATCAAAAAGGCACTTCTATATACTGTAGTCATCAATCATCAGGACAAAAAAGATAATTGAAAATTGTCTGAATCATATCAGATCATTTTTCTGAGTTTATCCCACTGCTTCTTCATTAAACCAACATATACGCGACTATGTAGCTTCGTACTCGCGTATATACGCGACTTGTATTTACGAAACTTGCGTATGAAATTTAGAACGCTGAAGTTTCACGCTTTCAGCTCCCCCTGAGTCTGTTATGTCTGTACACTGTGCCATGCCACATTTTTCTGACTGTACTTCCTTCTTCTTCCATATCTTCAAGTGTGAATATGTTTTCTCCTTTTGGTATGCTGCTCGAAATTTTCTCTTGCATTCCTTTGCTATATGTCCAAACTTGTTACATACATAACATCTTACATGTTTCATATTCCTTCTATAGCAGTCAATGGTTTTGTGACCAAAATATTGCAAGAAAAACAATATCCCTTAAAGTACCTGGAAGGTGATGATATTTATGTGTGATGGTCTGTTATGAACCAACTCAAGAAAAGATAGAAAAGATAGATCAACGCCTTAGAATTCAGCCTCTTCGAGGGGGAAATCTCCTTTACATTACATAAATGAACAATTCTTGGATGATACAAATGACGAAACCTCCTTTCTATATATAGGAGTCTAAGGAGTCACAATATAACCCAACCGACCTAGCAATAATAATATAAAGCCACAAAAATAATAATAGAGGGATTCTATGGGGCACAGTAATAACAAAATGGGGGCAATAGGGGCACAACAATATTAATAAGGGGTACAACTACAATAGTAATGGGATAATCACTACTATTATAGGGACCCAACATGCCCCTCTCCTTCAAAAAAAGTGTTGTCCTCAACGCTTGAGTAGTTATGGATACTTTTGTACAAAATTCTCATCCTCCCATGTGGAATATTGAACAGATAAGTTCTTCCACTTGATAAATACTCCGAAATTGATCGATTTCGTAGTTGTCGAGTTCTTGTTTCTGTGACTTCTTCCGGTTCCAATATAATTTTTCCTTCCTCGTCAAGTTCTGGCAATATTGTTTGAACTAGGAGCTTGTCGCCTATAACCTTCTTTAAACATGAAACATGGGAAACTGCGTGCAATCGAGAAGCTGCAGGAAGCTCCAATTTGTATGCCATAGTACCAATCTTTTGCAACACCTTGAACGGACCATAATACTTTGGTAATAATTTATTATCCTTCTTAGCTTGCTTGAGGGACATTTTCTTATATGGTTGTAGCTGTAGGAATACCCAATCACCTACATCAAAACTTCTTTCGCTGCGATGTTGATCTGCCTGTT
>APFE031236049.1:0-74300 GCA_000404065.3 Pinus taeda | reverse complement strand
ATGTGCTATCAATTCTTCCGTAAAAATTGCCCAAGTGATAAATTGTTTACGAGAGAAAATCCATTGATACCATACAAATTGATTTGGTTCCAAATATAAAGTTGCCATACGTACCTTTTGTGTGTTTTGCACATTATTGATATCGAAAAATCGCTCCATCTGTAATATCCATGTTGCGGGATCCTTGCCATCAAAATTCCTCATATCGATTTTTGGAATATAGTGGGTCTTCGATCCAACATTATTGTCTATGGAATCATGATTAACATTTCTTTTGTTCTCATCATGAGTTTCCTTTAGTACCTTTTCACCATTAGTGACCATTCCTTGTAGCAACTTATTCATATTTATTGCCAATTCTTCCATCTTATCATCCATGCCATCAATTTTAGCGTCCATGCCATTCATCTTATAGTCCATGCCATTCATCTTAGCTTCCATGCCATCCATCTTAGCTTCTACGCCCTTCTTTAAATAATCTATCTTAGCTTCTACAACTTTCTTTAAACCATCCATCTTAGCTTCTACATCTTTCCTTAAACCATCCATCTTAGATTCTATTGCTTTTTGTGCAAGTGACACTTGTTGCACTTGTTGTTGTAATTTTGATATATCATGTAGCATTTCTTCCTCTTCTTCATGAGTCATGCTAGAGCTTTCAGGTTCCTTACTAGGTGTTTGCATTTTCTTTCCTTGGGGAATTAGTTACTGATAATAATGCTCTACTATGCCCTTTTAATTCCTTCAAAATAAATTTCAAACCAATCTTAAGCAAAAATTTAAAAGAATCTACACACCCTTTTTCACTTTATAGGAGCTCGATATTGACTCTGATGTATCTCTGTACATTCACATCATCTAGTTCTGAAATTGTGACTTGTAGTAGCCCTCTCTGTCCTCTTTCCAATGCCACCAGTCTGATCCAAATTGGATTCTCCAAGGAAGAGTTATGCGAAATCTCCCACAGTGATCTGATTATGGACTAGTTCAGTAGGGCGAACTTGTACGATGTGCCATGAGTCCTTGTTTTGTCTTTTCGCTCTAAAAGATATATACAAGAAACTACTGTCCATCCTCTTTCTGTGCCTTCTTACAAAATTTCAATCCAATGCTCAGAGAAAAAGTTATGATGATTTTCCCCATGTCACCTGTTTGGAATGTAATTTTGGAGTCTGCAAAAACACCAAATTCCTCAGCTCATAGCTCCGTAAATATAGCACAAAACGCTCTGAAATTTTGACCCGAGATTAAGCACGATGTCATCTCAAATGGGTTTTTTTTTTAGCTTCTGAAACATCGCAAAAAAAACGTTATTGCAAAAATCCCACGATGACCTGTTTGGCGCAGCGAAACCCTAGAATCCAAAGCTCTGATACCAAATGTTATGAACTAGCTCAAGAAAAGATAGAAAAGATAGATCAACGCCTTAAAATTCAGTCTCTTCGAGGGGGAAACCTCCTTTACATTACATAAATAAACAATTCTTGGATGATACAAATGACAAAACCTCCTTTCTATATATAGGAGTCTAAGGAGTCACAATATAACCCAGTCGACCTAACAATAATAATATAAAGCCAAAAAAATAATAATAGAGGGATTCTATGGGGCACGGTAATAACAATATGGGGGAAATAGGGGCTCAACAATATTAATAAGGGGTACAACTACAATAATAATGGGGTAATCACTAGTATTATAGGGACCCAACATGGTCTTGAACCATTCTACTTCTGCATCTTGCTGCAACATGTCCAAAATTATGACATATAAAACATTCAACATTATTCATTTGAGTAAATAACCGACTATTACTTCCACAGTTAGGAGTAAAAGATTTTCTTTGAAGAGTTTCTTTCCTTGGTTGTTGATGGGGTTGACCTCTCATCTCCTTGTTGAGCATTTTAGATTTTGCATTAGAGTTCCTTGCCTCACCTTGTGAGCTAGATTCACCTTCAATAGATTCATGAAAACAAAGGCTAGATTTGATGGTAGGAGACCTTTGACTACGAAGAATATCATCCAAAATCTTAGTACTATCTTGAAATTGTAAAAGCTTATTCTTTTCTTTACTTTTTAGTATATTTACCTCAACCTGATATTGCTCTTCCTTTTCAAGATACTGCTTCTTCATTTCTTCCCTCCACTTGTTGCCTTAATTTGAGAACTTCGTTTTCTTGTTCTTCAAGAGCTTAGAGTAGTAATTCATTATGCTTATTTGATTTTTCAAGATCTTGTTTTAGAGAGAGGATCTTAGCTTCAAGAATTTCATAGTAACTGGATCTATCTTTAAGTTTCTTGATTGTTGCACTCCTTTTATTTACTTCATTTCTTAATGATGTCACTTCATCCTGCAGCTTTTGACACTGATCTTCCTTTTCCTTGTACTACTTCCTTATTTGTTTCCTTCCTCTAGTTGAGATTTTAGTCTAGTAGCTTCTTGTTTGAAGGCACACTCCCTTTTGTCCAATAGATCTTGTTGATCTCTAATTTTGTTTGTGAGTTTTTTAAATTCTGCCTCTATTTGATATCTTTCTCTTTGACCCATAAGAGCAAATTCAGTTGTTTCGCTGTCACTTTCATCATCTTCAAATGAACAGAGAAATGTATCACCATTGGATAACAAATTCATACCTAATAGTTGTTTTTCTTGTTCATCTTCATTCTCAGGTGATTCTAAATCTGAAGAGTTGCTTCCACATAATCGACAATCGTCTCTCCCACTGTCACAGTTCCTTTGAGATGCCTTCTTCATTTGAGGTGCTTTCTTATTTCCCATTGTTTCTATGGATCTCCTTCTAGCGATCAGGCTTTTACCAAAGGATTTGTTGTGATACCAATTGTTGGAAATAATACTAAGAGGGGGGGTGAATTAGTATTTGCAAATCAATAAATTTTTCATTTCCATAATCAGATTTATATACGCTACTTCAAGGAAGGGAACTCGTTTGTGCATGAAACTCTTCTTAAGGCAACCAACGTATATCTAGTGAACTTATGATTCAGTTAATTCATCATATGTTGATCTTTAATTTGTGCATCATTACATTATTAAACATTAAATAGTAACCATGTGAAGTTAATAACAGAATGAACCATTACACATAAGAAACACACATGAACACCAAGATTTAAGGTGGAAACCAATGTGCGTGAAAACCACCTGCTGTTGTCGTCTCTGTCTTCTTTTAATAATAAGAAAATTTATTTACAATCTTGTACTAGTGCAGACTCATACCAGTATGTAGGCTTCTACCTGCAGAACGTTGCAATCTTCTCTCATTCTCCAACTTCTACTAGAAGAGAGCTACAACCCCCTAGCTTTTGTACTAACCGATATGTTTACTAGTACATAGGTGCAGACCTACAGAAGGCTACAACCTTATTTCTTCCTCTAGGGACCACGTTTCATAAATTTTCAGACTCGATGCTACTGGTACACAATAATACACATGAAGGCCTCGTTTCATCCAATTTTCATACTGGACCCATCAACAACATTGAAGCTTAGAATCAATCACCATTGAAATACAACCATCAAATACATCTACATCAACCAACCACTGAAACTCAATCATCACATTTTGAATCACCCAAACTCAATCAATCACTACCAACCTCTGAACTTCTAACTGAATCAACAATTATTTTGTACTTAATGAACTTCAACCAATAAAATGGAGCAAATAGATCACTGTAATGAGTACATAGATCTGAACCTATAACACTACATCATCATTCAGAAAAAAAAACCATGCATTAGAGTGTATACGATACTTGGCTGAAGCCAAACTATGTGTATACGCTACTTCCTTTAGCCCAACATGTGTATATCTCTAAATATACTGAGTCATAAAACTTCTGAACCACAAACTATACCAATCAGTGACATTCTAAAGATCTGCTATCATATTACAAGGATCACCCTTCCTTCTTAATCAATCAATCAATCAGACTCAATTTCCTTATACATTGAGTTCTACTTTCCGATCTAAGAAGACATCATTGAGAAACAACAATAAAATAGTAGTACTGATCTGATAGGTCAATCAGTATTGAACATCAAGCTTTTATTTTGCATACGCTACTTGGAAGAGCCAAACCAGTGTGTATATGCAACTTCACCAAAAGCGAACTAGCATATAGATATGTAAATACTTACTTATAACTTCGTTGCACTTCCTGACTTCAGACATACCCATATCATCACATATAAAGGATAAAACATGTGTTAGCAATCAGATCTAGTCCATCCATTATCATATCACATAATGATAAGTCATTATGATCCCGATCCATCATTAGATCTCATCCATCATCACTCAAGCAAATCACAATGAATCAATCAGAACATTTAGAATACTATCACCAGAATGCAGTCACTACAACATAAAACATAACCCAGAATTCTGCATCAGGAACCAGAACCAACTGCAACTTCAAACATCATAGTTCTCAATGTATACGCTACTTCAATGTGTCGAACTAGCGTGTATATGCGCTTGTACCAAAGAGAAAGAACACACACATCTGCAAATACTAACTTGAAACTTCGCAAACATTCTAGACTCAGTCACACTCAGAACATAACATTTATAGAATAAATCATGCATTATTATTCAGATCTAGACTGTCCATGATCAAACCACATACTGATAATTCATTTCAGGCTTTATGATCCCGATCTGTCAACCATTATCAACCACATAGGTACATCCTTTGATCAGATCAAGCAAAGCATCAAAATCTCATAACCTGCATATATGATCTAACTCTTCATAAAATATTCAATACTTGCACACCCTAGCCTAATGACCTTCTCCTCCTTATATAGTTTTAGGCCTTTCTCAATACCTTGGACCAAAACAACTTAGGACGAATACCTTGGACCAAATACCTAGGGTCAATACCTAAGACTAAATACCATAGGTCAATACATTGGACTAAAATACCTTGGACTAAATACCTTGGACCAAAAGCTTGGTTTTTCATCTCATACACCCTTTTGTTTATGTGAAAGTGTGTGTGTACGTATACGCTTCTTTTGTTCTGTTAACCCACATGTATACGCTCTTTTTCTATAGTGAACCTGCGTATATAACTTAACATACCTAAAAATGTCCCTCCTATTCAACTTCTTGACTATGATGTGTAGTCCTTTGCTCCTTCATCCTATTCTTTTGTATCATTTCTTTGTTCCCTCTAAATAGACCTGTTATAATGTGATTTTCCTTTGTACATTACTTCTAAACTGATTCCTTTGAACTGCCCTGCATTTTGTCATATCTATAAACACAACTACCATGCATTCTGTCACATCTGATATCTTTCTTGTAGATTCATCTAGTTACATAGATTCATCTAGTTACCGTATACAGGTGAGTTGTTCTGCTATAAGTGGGTTGCCCTCAAGTACAACACATGCATCATAATGCCAACACATGTTGATTATTTATCATGGTTGATTATGGTTGGACATAACTGAACATAGTTAACCATAAATTTCTATGATTTATCACCATTGATAAATATTTCAAATTCTTAACCATGGTTTATTATGATTGACCATGGTCAATTTCATCAAATACATCGATCCTCCATGGGATCCAATCAACCCTACTTTTGTTCCAATTCCACCTATGAAAAGGATTATTGTACTTGGATCCCACTTAAAATGGCTTGGGTATTAAAAATACATAAATCTCAATGATTGACATTACCATAAGCTATAATTACGATAGGGTCTAACCTTCAATTTAATATCTAGAGTTCCATTTTTAAACTTATCTCTTCATATTTCCATCATTTAGCTTTGAAAAGTGCACAAGAATGGAAGATAAACATTACATAATATGTAAGAAACAAACCAAGGTGTTACTCTACTCTGACTTTTTTCCATTGTTTCTCCTGTAAGAAGTTTAATTTTTGTATTTGTTAGTAGTTCTTTGGTGCACCTCCCACATTACCTATGTATCATTTTAGCATTACAATTTGTATTTCTTTATTTATTTAATTCCATATATGCTTTAATGAGTATTCTTACTCAATCACTTAATCACTTTTCCATGTGCAATGATTGTCCTCTTTTCTGTGTACTCACTTTTCAATATCCATAAGACAATTGTACTTCTAGTTCCATATCTATATCATTGTTTTTATATTATATTGAAATCACATCGTTAAGTTGAATCATAACAATGTTTTTAGTCATAAAATGCATTTATTTTTTGAATATAATATAACTTGTTAGCAAACCATACATTTTAATATCATATTGTTTTAATGTTTGAAACAAACAATGTTTCCAATATATTGAAATTCATAAATGACAACAATGTTCTATACCCTATTACCATAATTTTCTATTATATGAAGGAGATTTGTTTATAATGCTTATTATTTATCTATTATATGAATGATATTTTATTTATATATCGTAATGTATTGTAGTTTATTTTTTCTAGTTTATTGCATTTTATTTTGTCTAATTTTCATTCTACTACACTGCTTTGAAGGATACATACTACATTGTTTACTGTATTTTTCATTGTCATTTTTCATATTTTTTTCATATATAAGAAAATGTTTCATGCTTTTTTATCCCATATATTACAACTTTGGATATTCCTAGGGGGCCAATACATAAATGGAAATCAATATAGATGAGAAGAATTAGTTGGTGACCCAATATTGGGTTAGGCAATTCGAGTTGGGTTCATTTGTTGCTGAACATTTGGCCTAGGGAATGACATATGATATGTTGAGCTAGATAGGTTCGTCACATGGACCATTGAGGTTTATTTACATGCATTTAAAAC
This sequence comes from Pinus taeda, assembly GCA_000404065.3. Classification (NCBI taxonomy): domain Eukaryota; kingdom Viridiplantae; phylum Streptophyta; class Pinopsida; order Pinales; family Pinaceae; genus Pinus; species Pinus taeda. The sequence goes on along the minus strand of APFE031236049.1, from coordinate 67,482 downwards.
CATATATTTTCACATTCTAAATCCTTGTTATTATGGGATTTTCCTAATTTAAAAATGACCCAATTGTTAAAAGAAATGGAGTTATGGATTGAAGGAAAAAAATAAGTTAATTGGAAGTTGTATTTGATGAGAGAGGGATATTACAACATAAACTATTGATTTGTATTGGCCAATAGAACACAATATTTCCATTGGGGCAGTTCATGGGTTAATTTTATCTTCATCATGATTTCTCCCCTACAATTCTTCATAGTGATATGAAGTCTACCAATGCAAATCCATTTCATGATCTTTAAAACAACATAACATACGATGAAATATACATGCATAGATACATACATACATACACACATACATACATATATTAATTAATTTATATAAAAGTCAACAAGAAGTGATGGATCAATGTCTAACGTTAACCATGGGCACCTAAACATAATAATAATAAATGGCTAACCATAGTCATATATAGTGGTGGAAAAGGGTCACCCTTAACTAACCATCCTAATTCCATGATATGAAAAATCCATTGTGTAATGCCATAATCTAACTTAATCATTGAGGAACATTTCTTTGCAACATAGCCATTGAGGAACATCATAATTCAACATGAATGTTGCAACCCTACATAAATGTTTACTAACATTGCATTAAAACATATAATTTCATAAACATTACAATTTAACGTAACCCTTTGAGAAAATTGCAAATCAAAATGAATCCACCTACATGAATTTCAATATGTGGCATATCTATTAAGGAACATCACAAATTTGACATAACCTTCCATAACATCCCTGGTGAAAATTCCATGTAATAAAAGTAAATAAAGGAAAAATAAGATAACGGGTAAGGGACACTTATTCCAAGATGAATGTTGGGCAAAGATATTCTAATGGGAATCACTAGACATGTATTTTGGCTAAGGAAAATTGGAAAAGGCTAAGGCAAAGGCATTTTTGGCACATTTATTTATGGAAATAAAGGAAATTACGAGAAAAGTAAGGTGAAAGGTCATAGGTTCCATGTGAGGAGGAAATGAAGGAAGATAATGGAAAATGAAGAAACTACAGGCCTCATTTATAAAAAGACTTCTGAGGATTAGTTGGAAGGTTTCTCAATGTTAGGCTTTCTCAGTGTTAATATTTTGTCAAGTTCACATTTGGAGCTCTCTCATTATTTTTTCTCTCTCCCACTCTCTTGGTCACTTAAATTTTTCTTGGAGAGCTATAGTTTGGAGCGAAGGAAATGGAAGGCAAGGAAAGGAAAGGAAAAAAAATCCAGGAATAAGGAAAGGAAAGAAGGATCAAGCAACTTCAGCAGGAATACTTGCAAGTAACCATTTGCATGTGTGATTTCCTAGCTAGTTATGACATGCATGACATTGCATGTTGGTGTATGGTTCTCTTGCTATTGGTGGCATGGTCTTGTCAGGTTATGACAATGATTTTCAGCTTAGCCTAGCCTTTTTCCTAATGCCATGGTATGTTGGGATGTTTATTTCAGTTTTGGAACTTTGGAATTGTAGGATGGATTTCAGAATCCGTGGTAGAGGTGGTCTCAAGGTTCATTCCCAAAGGCCTAGGTATCCCTTGACCAGTTTTTGGCGGGATACATGGTAAAGCCTGAGGGATAAGTCTTGGTTTAGGGCTTTGTGATCCGAGTTTGGATTGTGGTAAAACCTAGGAGAGAAGGAGACGTAAAATTCCTCAAGGATAGTGATGGATTTTGGATGACATTCCAAGTTTTGTTCTATTGTGATCAGAGAACCATTTTTGGTGTGATCATGGTTAGATGAGGCTGGAGGTGTTTAACCTATGGATTCTCTTGGTTGCTCTATGAGATCCCACATTCATGCTTGGAATATCACACGGGGGTGACTTGCTGAAAGATATATTTGGTTCAACCATGTCTACGGTCAGGTGGTATGTGGAAGTCCCGTAATTTTCCTATGATTAATAAACGCTAAGCTCTCTTACTTTTTCACTGATATATATGTGGATTTAATGGTTGTCATATCTCTGATATTTATATGGTTTTATGTTGGTTATAAGCATGGTTGAATGATTGGTTCATGTCATGGTTATTTCATATATTTACTTTTAACTGTTAAATGGATGGATGCAAGACCTAATTGATGATGCAGAAGTTCAATGGAGAAGGATGTGATCCTTCTAGTTATGTTTCATAAGTTGTTTCATTCATTTACGCTCTAGCTTGTACCCTAGACCTGTAGGTTGCATTGATAGCAAGTGTTCGACAAAATGTCAGTCCCAATTGGGGATGTTCAGGCCTAGTCCTGAGGGTGATTTTGATTGGTCATCGTGGTTATCATGTTTTTAATGATTTATGAAAGTTACAACAAGTTCTGGGTAGAGGCCATGATTTTGGGCTAGAAAAGTGGCTCAAATACTTAGGTCTCTAGCACAGAACTGTTAATTTTGGACCACAGTCGTTGGAAGGCAGAACTGTGAGAGTGAATTTAGGTTGTTAGTCGCTCCCTTGTCCATATCATCAGAGCAACTATGGCTTAAAAGTTGCAAAATAGAAGTGGGAGCCTGAGATAGGCTATATGACTGGCTGAATTGTCTCTTGAGGGATTTGTTGATGATGTTGGATGACTGTATGTGATGTTCTGTCCATTCCCCTTCCTTAAGGTGACATAGGAGGTCCAATCTGATTATACTAGAACCTCTCCTCATGTTTACCCTAGTTTGCATGGTTACTTTGGGTAGACATGGGAGGGGGTGTTACAAATTGGTATCAAAGTGTGCTCATGCTCTCCTTGGGTGGAAGTGGTTGTCATGCATGCATGTTAGTTGCATGTGTGTCTCTAACACTTCCATCGCATAATTATTGATCATGGTTGTAGTAAGGTTGTCATGAGGATCTTGATTTTGATTTTATGGAATGCATCGTCAGGAGTATATGAATTATTACAGGAGTATTTGAAACTTTTTTAAATCCATGTATGTTGGGTTGCATTCTTGGCTAATTGATTACATGGATCAGTCTTGTAGGTGGATTACAAGAATTGATCGCTTATGATCGACTACATGAGGTTATGCGTATGAGTGATTGATTAAGGATTTCTTATTCAAGTTGATAGTTGCATGAGGCAATGTGTACAATGGAGTAAGGGTTGTGGTCATGCATGTATGGTCTTGGTTATAGTCATGGATGAATAATAGGTCAAACATGCCTCATGAAGTCACGGTATGAAATTTAGGTCATTAGGGTGATATGTTACGATGCTAATGTGTTGGTTGAGATAGAGCAAGAGATGCAAATCATCATAATGAGATTGCAACATTGGACTTTGGGGTAAGAGCATATCGTCATACATGTATTGTATGTTTGGTATGTAGGTATGTTAATCAATGATTGTTATATGCATTAGGTTTATATACATTATGGTTATGTACATGTCTTTTGATGTTATGCTTAGATTCATGATAAATGTTAGTTGATTAGTGTAGTTATATGCACATGTGTAAGATAGTCAAGAATGATAGTAACTTGTAGTTGTATGCATTGGTATTTTTGTTTTATATTTGATAACCTGATGATTATGTTATATGTTGTTGATGACTATGTTATAGATTTACTTGTTGTTTTTATATGATATTTAGCTTGACGATTAGGTTATATGTTGTTGATGAGAATGATAGTTAGCTTTATGATTAGGGTTATAACATTTATACGTTGATATTATATGCATCATGCTAAATTGGATTGGCCTATGGAGATGGTTATGGTTACGATATTTAGGTATGAGCCGACATATTTGTGATATGGTGTTGTACTAATCTAGATTGACTTTTCATATGTGTGAATGATAATTTTGTATGAGTTATGATGTAAACATGTTAGCTAGTGACTATTCTAGATATCATGATCTTATTTATGTTGCAGTTGATATGTTGTGAAGTTATATCATGCTAACTAGAATGATTGTGCAGAAAAGATAGCCTCCCCTGGGACAAGATAAAGTATGGTTTTTTTATGTTGTATATTTGGTGCTTGACTATTTGATTATGTCATCTAGCTAAGTTAATTTAACATGATATGTTGCAATTTGGTTGAATGTTTGACGAACTGCACAATATGAGTATGTGCTCAAATGATCTTTTTCTAAGATGATTGTGCTAATACATATGAGTTGAGATAGTTGACATGTAATTGAGTATGATAGGCGATAGTTGTAGCATTATGTATTATGACTAATGACTATGAGTCGACTATGGATTATGACATGATTGTTAGTCCTAGTAAAGGTTGATTTTGAATTGATAGAAATGATTGTCTTGATATGTGGAACATGTGGTTGACATGTGTGAGCAATTGCAGGAAACATGTTTGGTATTAGAACGACAAGGTAATAGTTGATGTGTTTATATAACTAACATTTGGGTGATGCAACAACACATAGTAAGCCATGATTGTAGCAAGGAAAAAGGTAAAAGAAAGGAATTGGGCAAGAATTTCTTGGCTAGGTTTGGAAACTCTAATTCAAAACAAATGAGTGCCTTGCATAGATGGATTCTTCTTAACATTGATTTTGTTGACATTATGTTGATATGTGTTAGATTCATGAACATGTACTTGACATGTATATTATCTATACTCTAGTTATAGGTGGATCTTTCAAGATAATTTGAGTCCCTTGAGAGGTGGCGTGGATGTGTTCAATTGCAAAGAAACAAGCTTGGCATGAAAATATAAGGTAACTAATGTATTGTTATGTTTATTTTTGCACTGAAATTATGTGTTTATGGCAGTATAATGTAGGGACTTGCATGGAAAGAGAGATTGCCATGAAGATTGGAGAAGGCTCAAGTTTAGCTTTTGTTTGGAAGCACTGGGAACCATGGGGATCGAGTGATGGTATTTGTTGTTAGTATTGTGATTTTGGTATTTTGTGATTGTTACACTTGATTTGTGATTTTGTGTGTCTGTTGCATAGCTATGCCACTTTGCTGCAGTGTCGTATTATTGTTATGGGCTTTCATGACCTTCTTATTGTTTGTTTCTTAGATTTCCTTTTATGTTTTGAGTCTTGGGAATTGGTTTGGAAAGAGGAAATTTAATGGAGCTCAGGGAGAGTGGTGTGGTACCTAACAGGTAAGGTAAGAATTAGATGAATATTTGTGCATGAGTAAGTGTAGTGGAAGGTAAGACTATGACAGTCGGTTGGACTGGTTGGTCCATAGTGGTAACTAGAAAAGGTAAATTGAATGGATCTAAGGTGTCAGATGCCTTGGCTATGTTGAGAATGATTTTTCTTAATGTTGTACATGTTGTACACAAACAAGGAAGTTCTCTTAACCTAGAACTTATGTTATCTGGTAATTATGTCATGATCATGATTATGTTGATGTTTATAGACGTATGCATGTATGTATGTATGCAATTGTTTGACAGATGATGATTGTTTTATGCTAATGATTATATATGTATGTATGTATGTTGTCACTCTCTGACAGGGTTGCCAGGGATCGTTATTATAGAGGAATGATTTCTTATGCAGGTGAATTGCATGAAGAGATTCCTAGTTCATGAGGAATCATGTGGGAAGAGTAGTCACAACAAATATATGAGGTTGGTATCATGTGGATATGAATTGATATTGTATAGTCTTATTATACATATTCTCATGACACGTAATATGGAAGGATACATCAATGAAATGAAAGCAGTGTGGTCTGTGACATGCTAGGAAAAGCATTGATAAGACACTAGGAGCAAGGTTTCTTGGTAGAGACATTGTTCTTTTGGATTTAAGGTACTATTTCCATGCATATGTTGTATATGTTGTAGATGTTTCATCTATGATGTTGTGCGCATACGGTGTTATGTATACATAGCATGTGTACATGTTGTTTATGCAATGTTATGTACAAGGTTGTACATATAGTGTTGTGTGAATATTGCATATACAATGTTAGGTATAGATGGTGCTATGTACATGATGGATATGCAGCGTTGTGCGCATATGGTGTTGTGCACATGTTGGATATGTGGTGTTGTGTGCATATGGTGTTGTGCACATGTTGGATATGCGGTGTTGTGTACAGATGGTGTTTTATGCATGTTGTACATATGGTGTTGTGTGCGTGTGGTATTGTGTCCATGTCGTGCATATGATGCTATGTACATGTGGTGTTGTGCACATGTTGTGCATGTGATGTTGTGTACATTTGGTATTGTGTACACGTTGTACAATGGTGTAATGCACATGTGGTGTTGTGTACATGTTGTGTAGGTGGTGCCATTTACATGTGAAGTTGTGCACATGTTGTGCAGGTGGTTGCACTATACATGTGATACATATGGCACCTGTGTATATGCATGTATTGCATGGTGTTGTATGACGTGTGTAGATGTGTGTGTGTGTGATACACACTATGTGTATGTGCACATGGTCCAGAAGAAGGCATGTGGTGTTTGTCTTGGTGTGGCAATCGATCTGGAGTGTGTACGAAATAAAGACAAAGGTTGAAGCTAAGGATTGATGAAAGGGTAAGTATTACCCTTTTATTTCAGTTTTATTATACATGTGATTTATGACTATGGTAAATGATGATTATATGTGATCTATGATTATGGTTTATAATGGCTACATGTGATTTATGATGTTGATATATGATGGTTGTGTTTTGAGCTAACCATATGTGATATGTTTATGCATGAATATTTTTTCAAAGAGGCTAGTTTGACTTGTTGTGACAAGAAGTAAACAAGATTGCAAGTGTACCTTATTGACAACCTACCAATGATATATGGTTTGATGTTATTCCAATTTATTTTCCATCTAATGGAAATCATGTGCTTGGAAGATGAATTCATGAACATGCCCAGGTGGGTGGTTGAAATTGACTACAATAATTAGCAAGGGAAAAATAAATTGGAACATGTAGCATTATGTTGGTAAAACACATAAGGAGCAGGGCCATTGTGGTACACTAGTACCCAATAGTCTTTGTTGATTTCCATGAGCATGCTATGATGAGTATGATGGTTTTGAGGCAGTTATACTCCTTGGTTTTGTATCTTTTGATGTGAGGAAGCCTTGCCAAGGGATGGCTAACCTAGGTTAGGGGATTCCAAGGAACTTGGAAGATGAGTGGCTGCATGGAAGGGGGTGACTATATTTCCCAAGGGACTGTGTAGCAGAAAAAGGAAGGTCATGGATATATTGGTTTGCTCATTAGCGTTCCCATATGGAATCAGATGCACCTTGGGCGTGTGCCCTAGAACAATGAGCTAGTAGTTGTTCATTGAGAGGATAAGTGGCGCATGATTATAGCGTTGGACATTAGATGCAACTTTGACTGTGGCAATGGATTTTGGACTTCCTAGGAACAAGGTGAATCCTGGTATTAATTTGAGGGTGGAGGTGTGATCCTTTGGATTCCCTTGTTGATTGATACGAGCATCATATCCTTATATTTGTTGGTTTAGAAAATGTGCATATGTGTATATGTGGTTATTGTAAATATCGTAATGTGATGTGTTATAAAGCTCTAGTATGAGGTATGGTTGTTATATTTTCATGTTGTCATGATGTTTTTATTTTGAGCATGTCTCTCATTGTAAATACTGTAATGAGTTAAGTTATAAATCTCCATGGGAAGTATGTTTTCTTTTAAGTGGTTTTGTTGAGGTCTTGGTATGGTTTAAAACTTAGGACAGTGTTCCCCAAGGGGGTGGGGTGAAAATTCCATGTAATAGAAGTTAATAAAGTAAAAATAAGACCATGAGTAAGGGACACTTATTCCAAGGTGAATGTTGGCAAAGATATCCTAGTGGGCATCACTAGATGTGTGTTTTGGCTAAGGAAAATTGGCAAAGGCTAAGGCAAAGGCATTAAAAGGAAAAAAAAGGCATTTTTGGTGCATTTATTTATGAAAATAAAGGAAATTAGGAGAAGAGCAAGGTGAAATGCCACAGGTTGCATGTGAGGAGGAAATGAAGGAAGATAATGGAAAATGAAGAAATTAGAGGTGACATTTATCAAAAGGCTTCTGAGGATCAATTGGTAGGTTGCTCAATGTTAAGCTTTTGTCAAGTTCAAGTTTGGAGATCTCTCATTATTTTTTCTTTCTCTCTCATTCTCTTGGTCCCTTAGAGTTTTCTTGGAGCACTCTAGTTTGGAGAAAAGGAAAGGAAAGGAAAGGAAAAAAGGAAAGGAATGCAGGATCAGGAAGCTTCAACATGAATACTTGCAGGTAACCTTTTGCATGTGTGATTTCCTAGCCATTTTGGACATCCATGGATTTTCATGTTGGTGTATGGTTCTCTTGCTGTTGGTAGCATGGTTTTTTTGGGTTATGACAATGGTTTTCAACTTAGCCTAACCTTTTTCCAGATGCCATGGTATGTTGGGATGTTTATTTTGGTTTTGGAACTTTGGATTTGTGGGATGGGTTTCAGAATCTGGGGCGAAGGTGGTTTGAAGGTTCATTCCCAAAGGCCTAGGAATCCCTTGGCCGGTTTTGACAAGATACATGGTAAAGCCTTAGGGAGAAGTCTCGGTTTATGGCCTAGTGATCTGGGTTTGGACTAAGGTAAATCCTGAGAGACAAGGAGACAGAAAATTTGTCAATGATAGTGATGGATTCAAATGGCATTCCAAGTTCTATTTGGTTGTGATTGGAGAACCAATTTTGGTTTGACCATGATTGGATGACGGTGGAGGTCATTTAACCTCTCGATTCCCTTGGTTGTTCTATGAGATCCCACATTCATGCTTGGAATATGTCACGAGGGTGACTGGCTGAAAGAGAGATTTGTTTCAGCCTTGTCTATGGCTGAGTGGTATGTGGAAGTCCCGAACTTGGTCGGATTTGACTATGATTAATAAAATCTAAGTTCTATTAGTTTTTAACTAATATATATGTGGATTTAATGGATGACATATCTATGATATTTATATGGTTTTATGATGGTTATGAGCATGGTTGAATGACTGGTTCATGTCATGGTTATTTCATATATTTACTTGTAACTGTTAAATGGATGGAAGCAAGACGTAATTGATGAGGTAGTAGTTCAATGGAGAAGGAGGTGATCCCTCTCATTATGTTTCATAAGTTGTTTTAGCCATTTATGCTTTGTCTTGTATCTTAGACCTATAGGTTGCATTAATGCCAAGTGTTTGACATAATGTCAGTCCTGGTTGGCAATGTTCAGGCCTAGTCCTTAGGGTGATTTTGATTGGTTAGCATGGTTATCATGTTTTTAATGATTTATGAAAGCTAGAAAAGGTTTTGGGTAGGGGCTAGGATTCTTGGCTAGAAAAGTGGCTCAAACACTAGGGTCGCTGGCACAAAACAGTTCATACTGGACCACAGTCACTAGGAGGTGTTGGGCTGCTAATTTGTCATTATTATTATCACTTTTTGACACTTATTTCACTAATTTATACCATTCTTTATCACGCCATTCATCATAATTTATCATATATTTCCATTTTATACTTATTTATGCTCTTATGGATAAATACTATTTTTCTCCTTTATTTTTAATAAATTGATCATTATTATGCATGATTTTACTAATGATGGTTTATTAATGGATTTTTTATAACATCACTGATGAGTGTAGCCTCCAAGATCTTTTCCAGATTACAAATTTGATCTCTAACTCACAATCAAATATTCCAACTCAGAAATTTGCTTGAATAACAAGTGGCAGTTTTGCATTGGACTTTTCAGACAAATGAAGGAGAATCTGGAAAATCCGAAACATGGGTTTTGTCCAGAACGGACCGAATTGGTTTTTCGATGAGCATATTTCCAAAATTCGGTATGTATTAACATAAATGGAAGGTTCTTTGAAGACGTTTTTCTCATATTTTCTATTGCAGCCATTTTCCAAATTCTTCCAGTCGCAATACCAAGTTCGACTTGTTCCTGCTGAATATTGATGGAAAGATATTTCAGATATGATCTTGCTGATCAATTTGTTTTGCATAATCCAAATTTGTAATGGAAATTATTTTGTAATCAGCTTTGTTGTAGCTTCCCTTTGCTCTCTATGTATATAAATGAAAACATAGATCAAAGAAAGGGGGAGAATAGAGAGGGGAGAGAATAGAGAGGAGGAAACTTCTCGCCTTTTTACTTCAATTGTAATTTTAATATACAGAGTGTGTTTTTGAAGGAGACATCGTGTTGTGAACATTTGGATATGATCAATAATACATAATTCGTGTTGCTGTTCATTGGAAATATTCTAAAATAGTTAAGCAGCAATCATTGGTGGCTTGGGCCCGGTCACCGGTGGACTTCACTATTGTTCCCTGAGTTATATTTTTACTTTTCTTTTACTGCAAGTTTAATTATTTTGTTTTACAGCTTTACGATTGATTTACTTTCATCAGCATGGATTTCATGTATTCATTTCATTAATTCGTAATTCTATCAATTGATTTCATTTATTTATGTCATGGATTGAATTGATCATTAGATGAGAATTATTTCTTGTTCATTAAAACACAGAGTGTTATTGATTAGATTAGATGCTTTATTTCTATGCAATAGTTTAGATGCAGCTGAAAGAGCTCTATTATTTCTACGGTGCACTCGGTTGATGTAATTGCAATTAAAATATCTTAATTAAGATTGAGTCTTGGTTTTGATTAAGATTGAGTTTTGATGCTTAGATAGGTTACTTTCCTTGAACTTATAAGCTTGAGATTTATGGTTTGATCTGTTTACTCTTGTATTGAATTTAATAAATTATCTTAATGTATTACTCTCTATAGTTATAACGATTTCCATCACTTTCACATATTCTGTACACTCTTGAAACAAAAAGACTTGCCCAAGTTGATAATTAAAGTGATGCAATTAGGAGTTCTAAAAGACACCTTATATGCACCCAATAGGAGGCAAGCCTGTGAGAGCAAATTTAGGTTGTTGTTCACTCCCTTACCCATAGCATGAGAGTGACTATCACTTGAAAGTTGTAGAATAGTAATGGGGCCCACGGATAGGGTGTCTGAGTCACTGACTTGTCTCATGGCATGTATCTTTATGATGTTGGATGATTGTATGTGATCTTCTGTTGATTCCACTTCCTTAAGGTGACATAGGAGGTTGAATCTAATTTTAGTAAAATCTCTCTTCATGTTTACCACGGTTGTCATAGTTACTTTGGGTAGACCTAGGAGGGGGTGTTACACCCTCAATGGATATAATATTGTGACAAAGCCATTGAGTGATGTAGAAATTCAATATAAGTTGACCGACATGAATATCAAGAATGTATAAATTCGACATAGGTCAACTAGGATGAGAATGATTATGAAACACTACCTAACTATAGATAAATGTAATCAACATGCTCATTCGTAGTCAATCATGACCAATCATGGTTAAGAAATGTGAATCTAAGTGAACATAGGGAATGTAGTAATTTCACATAAGGAAATGAAGATGATTGTTTTAATGTAACATGAATGTTGAGATATATTACAATCCAACATAGCTCTCGAGGTACATTGCATTATCCATAATTAAACATGGTTTACTATGGAAAAATATCTTCATGTAAATCCAAACGATAATCTTCCATGGTCAATCAATGTTAACCATAGTAGAAAAAGGTTCCCCATTATCAAACATTGTTATACATATCCATTCATATTTAAACATTATTAACATAATCAAACATGACCAATCATGTTATACACTTATATAACAAAATTCCTTTTTGTTATATGAGGTTGGCAATACAGAAAGTCAAAATTTTCTATCAATTTGAATTTTTAATTTAAACTTTGACAATATATGTTATTCATATTTAAACAAAACTCCTGAGGATATTGTTGCCCCATATATAGGTATTAGATTATGGTAAAATTATACTCATCATATAAATTTATATCAATCTTTTATGATATCTTTTATTGGGGATGTAATGTATCCATCCCCCTAATTCCTAATTAGGTGTGTATGGTTTACAAAGACCATGCCTTCAAGATTAATTATAAATATGGGTTCATCAAATTTCCACTTTCTACATCTATCTCAAATCACATTTATGGTACCTCCATTAGCATTTTCTCGTCGAGCACATTCTAATGATATAAACTTCATCCAAAATAGAGTTGTGGATAAGATTAGCCATTAAAGGTTTGTGCCTCAATCCACCTTGATCTCCATAATTCCATGTGGCCCTACCTTGGTTCTCCATGTGGTAGACCTGGCCAACTTGGCATTTCAGTTTTCGATCCAAATGCCAAAATTTTAATGAAAAATAATCTTAATATTTAATTACCCAACATGAGAGTGAGATATTGACTAATGATTCTTTGTTGGATTCATTATCATCCATGTATTGGTTACTTGGATAGCCTGATGTTGTGATACACATGAATAGACCAATAGATTGATGTGTTGACACTTCATTGGCCAATGGGCTAGTGCCTAACACCTAATATGTTTCTAGCCATTCCACCATAGCTTTGGATGCCATTTTAACATCACATCAACACCATGTTAGAATTATATCAACACCATGTCATCCCCATGTCAACACCACATTGTTTCCATGCCAATATGTAATATCCCCAAGGGTCATGATCCTTACTATGTCACCATGACACATCATCTACCACATGGATATGCCACATCACTCCACATCATCATGCCACACCAATCCATGTTAGCACCATATAAGGGCCCATATTATGCTTATAGTATTGTGAGAAAGTCCTAATAGGAGGGTCCGAAACCCCAAATGGATCGATACCTAATTCCCTGATGACTCAATATCCAATAATAAATTACCCATTAATTTCCATGACCCACTTCCCATCTACTGATGTTTCAAGTTTCATTAATGTCAAGGCCACTTGACATCATGTACATTGTGATCACCAAAATATGACCTTTGATCTCATGATCATTAGATCTTGTCATTTGTTGTCCCCAACCCTTCGTCTCTATTAACTAACATGGTTTGTTTTTATGTATATCGAGAGTTTTCAATATTGGTAGTGGGCATAATATCAACACTTGATACCTAATACTCTTGTTCTCCAATAAATACCCTTAGTGGATAATCCCACTTCAAATTAATTTGTCATTCAAACCATATTTTTAGTCATATGACAAAGGATTGGGGCTGAAGCCTCATTCCCCAAATTACATAGGAACTACTGAACCCAACGATAAATTCAATCCTAAAATTTCTCTATAGGCTAAAACTAAGAAGGGATTGGTCCTTTAATTTCTTATGACCAAGCGATGGCTATAAGGGATCTTTTCTAGCCCATCTTTAGAGCCAATAAAGACTTCATAGGGCATTAAATATTCTTAAAGTAATTCTAATTCCATAAAGGTCCTCACTTATCATGAATCCCCTCTCTCACTAGCACATACTAGACTATAACATCCCAACCATGGAACCTTACCACTGATCAATAATCTAAACCCCAATAAGTGCACATCCATTCAATCACTCAATGAGCATAACAAAGCTAGCATAGTCACCAAGAATCCTTTTAGCATACTATCCAACTCGCTTAAGTGTTCTTTAATGTACTCCTTAACACTTGTTATCAAACATTGTGTGAAGATATATCTCATTTAGGTCCTCACCTTGCTGTAAAGGTTATTTCCATTGGTTCTAAGTCTATAACACCAACAAGACAATTTAATCTATATGATAAACATAGGGCTCCTCTTTCCTATTTAAGGTAGAACGAGATTGCTAATTCAAAATTAAAATGAGCTCCTTACATCTAACTAGTCTTCATGTTTGTCCAAGGGAATTAGAGAGAGACTTCCCCTATTTACTTAACCATATTTCTTATTTGGTTAGGGTCCATAGCAGTCAAAAACATAGATAATAAGCAGGACTATAACATTGTTAATATATTATAGATTCTCAACCATACGTCATAGGAGCACATAAGCTACCCATTAGTAGGAAGATAACCATAACAACCATTAAACCAAATTTAATCTATAAGGAGGCATAATAAAAACCATCTTCTGCATTTAGCAAGAAACTCATAGATACACATTATATCAACATTAATTCTATTTATTTGTACATGAATACGTTACAAAATTCAAAGTATCCAAGCGAATTATCTAATTACAATCAAATGTTGCCTGCAAATAATGAAGAGCAAGCTATATTTCACTCCACCATAGGATGAGCCACAATGCAATATTTTTTGTAGCTAACGATCCTTGAGTTAGACCAAGAATCCATGATGGAAGATCTTGCTCAATAATATAGGGTGAAGTCATGAAAGTCGTTCTCTTTCATCAACCAAAACTCATTAACCTTCTTCCATGCATATCTACTCTCAATGCTCATCTCACATCCCCACAAGTGTTGATCTCCTTCCTTTGTGCCTCTCTTCTCCATTACTCTTTGCTTTAAGAATTCCCAGTTCTTATTTGTTTGACCATTATATATCCTTCTTATGCACGAGTGCTTCTACTTTCTCTGTGTGCCTTTCCACAAGTGCTCCGTCTCTTTAAGAGAATGCTTATCTGTCTATTATTTTTTTTGATGGGTAAAATTATTTGACATATTTCCATTAAATTTGTCCATCAGATGAAAAAAAAGCTTCTAGTTAGCCCCTAGAAGTCTTGTAGTGCTACATTCCCATACCTCTTCGTAGTTATAATACTACTAGCCCACTGCTCTCATAAATACTAGAAGTTATTACTGTACCTTCCTGCCATATATTTTCCAGAGGAAATGTTTGACAATATTAGATCTCATGATCCTTAAGCATAGCCAATAATTCATTAGAAAATATTAATTCTCCAAATTCCCCCATTTTTTTCAAACCTCCTCGTGGCCTCTCATGGTTCATATAAAAGCTTCAACTCTTCATCAACTAGTATTTAATTATAATTATAATTGTTGTTGGTTTTTTTTCCCAATTACATTTACATTACCATGAGAGGTTCAATAACATAATTAATTACAAATACATTACTAGTGGGGTTTAAGTGTTGGTGATTTGACACGTAAAACGATATATTTGTCACAATGTTAACTTACTCGTGTCTCTATAGTCACTCTTTACATGAAAAATCCAAATTAATATTAATAAGTTGTTTTGCGCTTATACATGAGAACATGGAAAAAGAGTTTCCCCTACAACCACATAGCATAACATATATTCTCCATTTGACACATCATATGCTCACATAATCAAAAAATGTTAAAGTTATTAAACATTCCAGTTACATTATCAAATGCTCAATAATGCAACAACCACGTTTCCTTTACATTTGAAGATGAACAATTAAATTCACGAGTCTTACTTTACTTGGCATAAGAGTGATGTTAACATCTAACTAGACGGTTGCAACAATGACTTTTAGTGGACCACTTGCTCGAATTATACCATATTCTACAAAGAAAACCATACACCTTGTCAACTTTTATCATATTAGGAAAATACATTCACTCTTCCTCGGATGCAAATAATTCTACATTGTTCCAATTCCATCTATATAGAAAGGTGGTTATATTCAAATCCTTTTTTAAAATGGTTTGGACATTAATAATACATAAATTTCAACTCATAACATTCAAAAATTAGCATTAAATAAATATAAACATAATTAAATACAATATGCTTTACGATCATAGTTTGCATGTATTACAATTAAATCAAATTAAATTAAAATTATGACTTAGATCCTTTTGTATTGTATTTTAATAGATTTGACAAAACAACACTATTTCTACTACTAACATACTTACTGCAGCTTTTCAAACAATTACTCATTATAAAAGCCATTGTCATATCTTGTTACATATTCAATTCTTCTATCCAAACAAGTGATGACTTTACTCCATACCTTTTGGATCCCACAATGTGCAATCTGAATAAATTTGCAAATTTGCGTAGAACGAATAAGTTGCAAATGAAATCAATGTATGAAAGGAAAGCAGTGAAATAATTATGAGAATGAGAATCCGACATGTGATCGACACTAACTCGAAAAGTCCGCTTATTCTCGCACCTTAAATATTTTTGTCCAATTAAGGTTGCAAGTAAATATTTTTGTCTAATTAAGGTTGCAAATAACATCAGGGAGGAGAAAATCAACAAGATTACTTTGCTTATTTCGCATTAATGCTGATAGCAGGAATGACAACAAAATGCTGTCCTTCAGATACGGAAAGGTAGTATTTGTTCCATATTTATAAGGGTTGGATAAATGTTTCCTCGTAAGAATCAGATGCAAAGCATTATAACATGGAGTTAAAGTGTCAGATTGTCTGTGGCTATTATATTGCACAACCCACGAAGTAATTCCAACCAATAATGCATTCGTTGATAATACCCCCGCGTTTTCAAAAGATAAGATTGACGTGTGGTGGAGGAAATCTTTGATAGGGTAAGGCTTTGAACAGTGCATTGTCAGGGACGCCGTCGGTACTTCAACGTTGTGAGAAAAAGCTTTAAACTTTATACTGTATATGTATGATCTTTTATTTCAACTTGTTAATCAACACTTCTTAAAATAAAGCGAGTTCCATTCTTTTGTAAAATTTCCAGGTAACATCACTTACTAAAATAGAAAATGATGTTCCATGGCTGGTACAAACCATCAAATTTGTTTATATTATATAAGATTCATAATAATACCACATTAGAAAAGTTAAGAACAAGTGCAAGTCCCGTCTTAACATTTGCAAGCGTGTTAAAGCGAAAGGCAAAGTAAAATACCATGCGAAAAAAAGAAAAATTAGTCTCTTTACCCCCTCAATATTCATGGAACGCATGAATATTGTCAAAAAATTTAAATGCTGGACGTATGGAGTCCATGAATATTGTAAGAACAGGAACAAAATATTCTATATGGTAAATCTGTGGATTCCATGAACCCAATTCGCTCTTCTAGCCAACCGAGAAAGCTAACAGCCATGAAATACTTTAGACTCCTCACATGCTCTACCTCCACTGCATTATATGCATGGCACATATTCCCCACTTTTGGTAAGTGATGTTGAATACTTATGGGATCTAAGTTTCCAAGTAATTCTTAACAAGCACGTGGCGTGAGCAGAGGGAGATAAAGCATTACTATATTCATTGACAGCTGCAATTCTAGTAATCATCTATATTTTATATGACTGGTAGCTTGTTAAAAGTTGTAATTATCTATATTTTATATTAGTGGTAGCTGTAACTATCTATATTTTATATTGACACAATTATATAATTGTGATTAATATATTTTAATGTAAATTTTAGATTTTTAATGCTTTTAATAACGTTTCGCTTTTGAGGAATTTTTTTGTGTTTATATAAAATAAGAAACCTTATCATAACTAAATTTTTAAACCAACAATGAAAATAATAAAATGAACCTCTAGGCTCAATATAATTATTTTTGGTATATATAATAATTTTATGATAACTTTGATGTACCTATTATTTCTTTTATGATTTATATGGTTTTTAGAGTAAAAGAATTAAATAAGATTAAAGTCATATGGTTGATCACCTTTTCTTTTCTTTTATATATATATTAAATAGACAACAAATGCCAATAAATATCAATCTATAGTAGATATTAAGATACTTACATTGTTAATTTAATTAAAAATATGATACAAATAACTAAATTATAACATTATCATCATTCATTGTTATTATTATTAAAATAAATATTATACATATAATATTTTTTAATTAGATTAAAATGAAAATATGAAATAACTAATTTTTATATATAAATTCTTACTATTTTTTTTTGTAAGCTAAGGAGGGACCATTCTTTTATATTACTTTGAATTGAAATCATTACATTTCCATGGTGGCTTCAACCTGCCCCGAAGGGAAACCGGGTTTGTTGGCCACCTTAAGTTTTTGACAGCCATCCAAAATCCAAAAATCCTAATTCTTCTTGTCCATGCTATGTAGACTAAACATTCATAAAGATTACTACTATTCCTTGTTTGCATAATATACTTAAACTAGACACCGCAACTATCCTTTAACATTTACAAAAACTACAAAGAGCATACCCATATCCTCAGATGTTACCCCACGTGGCTTCCTCCTGTTCATCTTCTTTCTTTATACCTAGGTTAATCTTCTCTATTTGTTGTTGTATCTGATCCAGTTTTTTGTCCTACATCATCATGGTGATCTGGATGTTCTTCAATTCTCTCCTCAGATTAGGAATACCATGGGATAATTCAGCCATCTCTATGGTAACCTGCTCCATAGCCTTTGCCAACAACCTTTTCATCACCCAGTATATATGCAGGGCCTGTTTGTACAGTGTCATGCGTCCTCTTGTATTTCTTGGATCAGGTAGCAAGTATTCCAAATCCTCCATTTCTGATCGTGATTGGGCCTGGGCTGCTTCTTCCTCCAGATGCAATATTATTCTTCTGATGTCCTTATTAGTGTTTTCGCAGTAGGCTTTCTCTGCGAACTGAATCTTTTTCTCCAACATTTTCCTATATTTTCTTGCTGGTGATGGTTCTCGCTCCTCCCGTTTCCCTGCTAGTCGTCGTCTTCCTCTACTGTGTCGCCCTCATCCCAGGCCTGCTCTTCCTCTGTTCCTGTAATTTCCTCTGCTTCTCGACCTTTCATGCTGATGTGATCCCGAATTCGTCTTCCTCTTCGTGCCCTTTGCTTCTCCTGTCTCCATGCTCCCTTTCTTCCTGAGGTTTGACCTTTGCTAACCCCTCGACCTCCCTAGCCCTCTTTCTTGACTGCTCGATTCTATCCTGGTCTGAATCAAACATCTCCACTTCATCCTTAGAATCATCCTCAACTGTCTGATACTGTTCTTCATCTTCTCCATCCGCGATTTCTTTCCCTTTTTTCCCCGGACTGCTTCGACCTCTGATCTACTCTTCCGCTTCATATCTCATTCTCCTCCTCGTTGCCATTTGATTTCTCCTTCCAGCTCTGTCTATTATTTCTCTCTGCCCCCTCCGCCTTTCTGTGACCTTGCCTGGTGTTTTCACCACCCTATCCCTTCGCACGTTCACTGCTGTTTCATTTATCGTTTTCATTTCTTTGTCTTGCCTTCCTCCTTTATTATGTTTCCGCTACCGCTTCTCCTCGTTTCTCTTCTCTCGAGCCTCCTCCCACCTGCCGCGTTCATGATCACCCACCTCTCTTCATCCTTCTTCTACGCCATCGTACCCACGTCTAGTATTTGCTGCATTACCTCCATCACCTTTGTTATTCATTGCTTCATCATCGTCCCTCCCGAAATGGTGTCCTTTCTGCTGATCTCCCTATCGACCTTCATCATTGCCCACCCCACTTTTGCCTTGTCATCCTCCCTGGCCTGACTTGTATTGATTGCCCTGATCGCCTCCATTCTCACCCCGATCGGGGGTCTAAATTCTTACTATTTAATAATAATTGAAAATTAAATTAAAAATTTGGAAGTCTTATTTTAAAAGGGACACTTTTATCAATATAATTAATTTTACTTAATAATTTATTTATTAAAAGTAAGTTTTTTATTAACTATTGAATAATATAAATTTAGTTATAATTTTTAATAAATATAATTTTAATTGTTTGTAATTTTTAATTTTATTTGAGAATAGATTGAGAGGTAAGGTGATTAAGGTGATCCAAAACCAGGTAAAATAAGATAGAAATTTATATTAAAGTATAGAAAGTGTAACTAATTTTATAAGTTCATATTATGCAAATTGTAAAATATTTGGTGACATTTTTAGAAAAATATTAAAATTTCTAATGATTTAATGTCTAAAATTATGATGATTTTTAAAATAAGTTAATTTTAGGTTATAAAATTTTGGTGAATAATTTTTAGAAAAAAAATTAGCTTTTTTTAAGTATGGAAAATTAATCTATCTATGAAATTTAGCCCCTAAAATTTTGCTTATCCAAAACTATGATGCAGAAAAATATAATTTGATCAGCTTGCAATCCTATTTTTTAACCAAATGCATCTCACTATTAAAAATGAAAATGAAAATATTTATGATTGTTTTTTAAATGTAAATTTTCAAATGTTAAGATAATTAAAAACATTGCAACTGAGACTCAGAAAAGCTAACATAACATTAATTATGATTTTATAACATGAAAGATAGTTTCTTAGTAAAATGTTTGAATAATTTGCACATGTAAAATGTATTGTTTGTACTTCAAAAATATGTATACAACTATAATACATAGTTTTACTCTAGAAATTTCTAGAAAGGATCATTTATATACTAGCATTTGCACCAGAAGACACAAAGCAATGCTAATAGGCTATGGAGACCATGAGTTCATACCTTCTTGAGTCAAAGAGAGCTTATTAGGAAGTGATAAGTAGCAAAGGAGGATTGGATCAGAGGCATGAATTTTTTGGAATACCAAAATTGCGATACATATAATATTGTCCCTTGATAGTAATAAACGTATTATATAACAAAAGGCTGAAAATCTTATAGTGGATGTAGTTGATCAAAATCACAAGATCTTCCATAATTGGCCTCATGGATTATCCCTATAAGAAGAATCAAATAGAGAATTGAACATTTTATTTTAAAGCACAAAAAACATAGAGGAAACCATATCAATAGCCAAAACCATAAGAAACTATCGGTACATACTTATTACAATGATCAAGCCATAGTGTGCCAAGTGGAAAGCATAGATAGGTATCAGAGATTTAAACATGACATACTTCACAAGTTTACGATATTGCAAATTTCCAACACAATGAATGTGATAGGATATTAAAACATTATAAAATAACTAATTGCATCCACATATGATATCGGCGATCGAAAATCATCGAAGGTGACATTATATGAAAGTTATGATATGGGCGAACCCGATATCATGGTGAATTCATTTTAACAATGATATCGGGTCTATCACAAAATAAACAATCGATGATTTTAACTTGTGACATAAAATAAAAGCCCTAATATGAGAATCGAGGCGATATTTCAATTAATGAAAATTTAAATTAAACCGGGTCTGTGTATCAGAGCTTTGAGCAAGTCAGAGGTTTCTGCGATATTGCACATGGGCCATTAGAGATGATCGAAGATTGGACGTGATACTATATCGACCACTAGAGGTTTTGTGATATTGCATATCAGAGGTTTGGAGTGGTATGCATTCGAAGAGCTCAAATGGGCAATCAAAGATTTTGCACGAGTGTCATTGAAAATGGATGCGATTTTATATTGAATTTATTTATATAATTTTAAACAATGCCGCATATTGATTAAATATATATCGTGTTTTTTGGGCATTGAAACTATTAGAACTTTGAAAAAACCTTAAGGGTGAAGGAAAGGGATACCAGACGTAACCAAAAAACACTTGTAGGTTAAGGCGCAATGCCCCTAACCTTGGGGAGGGCTCTCTTGCTAGATCAACTATCAATCTAAGAAGACTGATAGAATTTGCATTTTATACTGGTTATTAAGCTCAAAGGTAGATGATATAGGATTTGATAGAAATGGTGGAAGTGAGGGCCACTGAAGTATAGGATTATAACACATCATAGCATGCATGAACTATCAATACAACAGAGGCAAGGTAGGCACATAACTTAAGTCAATAGTCGATTGTAGTATAACGAAGAATGAATGAAACACAAAAATATTTAGTCAAACATAACAAAGCATATGGTTATTAATTATGTTACAAAACCTATGGCTAAATATTTAGAAGAAACATAAAGAGAAATAAAGAATTCTATCATGTATAAGATCCACTATTATTCTGAGTATTTAAGGATGAATTCAAGAAAATAGTTTCGTAAATGAATATTAATTTAACACAAAGGGAAAACACAAACTTAAGACCACACACCACAGGAATCTCTTAAAATGATAATACAATATCAGCCTTAGCTTTTATTAAAAATACGTTTATAGTGGTCTTCTTGTTCTTAACAATTCTCCCCCCTCTGTTACATTGTGTATTTAGCCCTTTTATACTACTTTGGCCAAAGACCAGATACATTGCATTACATCTAGCTAAATGGATCAAAAGGTGAATTTTATCATTGTTTCAAAAAGAAACAACAAGATTCAGGTAAATTATAGAAACATCATTTCATCCTCATCTACTTTTAGTCCTCTCGAATGTCCTGAATTTCCTATTGTGATAGCAAAAGCCTACTAAAAATCCTCCTAATGGTCTTGGTTCATCCCCCTCTCAGCACGCTTTGTGATATCTTTGTGTTTCTATGACAAAAGAGAAGACTGTGAGCTGATACATCAGAACTTTATTTGTATCGGAGCTTTAAAACTTAGGGCCAAGCCATTTTATGGGCTAAACCCTTTGGTTTGGACGGGGACTGATTCTTTGTATTATCACCATATGGGCACATAAGACCATAGAAACACAACATATATGCACCTGGACCCCTTTCGTTATCAGAGCTTCAGAATCAATGGTTTCATAATGTGGCATTTGGTTGCACCTTTTAAAACTTGTGATTATCGAGTGCTGGTCACCCTTTATGTTTTAGCCCCTGGTCCTGTGAAGCTTCACATGACCACATTCCAGCCCCCTTATCAAAGCTACTCTCTCAATGATATCTCATCAGTGATATACTTTGGTGTATAACATCCCCAACTTCGTCGATCGCCGATCACCTTTCTGCTTAGTGCCTGGTTTTTTGGCTCCTCATGCGATCACAATCCATCCCCCTTATTGGAGCCCCCTTTCTCTACATTTACAAATAAGAGGTTTTACTTTTGACACACAACACACATTTTCCGAACTCCAATTGTCGATTCATGATATGAACCTCTGCCACATCATTGCAACATGTCACCCATTTGTTTCTTCTTCTGACCCTTGAAAATGTCGGATATCCCTGCCACTTGTCCACTGTACCGATACATCATTGTTGACATCATATGCCACATGGAATAATCAAAACCAGTCTCTTTTTCCTACATGTCCTTTATCAGATTCAATAATTGTGCGACATGTGTCCCTTTGGGAGGATATAGAAAAGGCCAGTTCTACTATGTTCTGCGATGAATTTGCTTTGTTATTTTGTTTTCGGCCTTCTCGACAATTTACCACTAGAGGCCTATTTATATCGCAATTTGAGTTTTTTATCACATACCGTAATCGACACTTTGTTATGGTTGACACATTGCAACCGTTGACTGTTGATTGACCATAAAATTTCGAGATGCGGGATGCGAGGTACCTTTGGTATGTGGGACGTGGGGTGCCTATGGGATACAGGATGTAGGACTTTGAGGATGTGAGCTTTGGGTCAACACTTAGGCATTCCCTTTTTCTATGGGTTTTAAAAGAGGATCTTCAACTTGCTTTAACATTTGACATGGAAGTCGGTTTGAAGAACTAAATATACCACTGAAAATCCACTTCTGAGCACTTTAACATGGAATGGGTTTTATTAAGCTCTAAGTCCTTGTAATTTTCAAAAAATAACCTAAAACTTCCCTGTCTAGACCACAAGACCTTAAGGACTAGATGACTCCTTGGGAAAGCAAACCTTTAGGCTATGACATCTAGTGATTCATAGGCTAAATTGACCACAATGAATAGTGAGAGGCTAACACTACTGATTCCTATTATAGGACTCTAATAGAAACCTTGACATCAAAAGAAATATTTTGGAAATATCTGAAATAAAAACTCGGATCCATGATATTAATGTGGTTGTGTGCAAGGGCATAAAACATATCAACTTTGTATGAGAGAGAATAAAATGACAGTAAATGCACATAGTCAATTAATCAAGCCTAATTAATGAATAAAATGGACAGTGAGACCAAGATACCTAGATAGGCAACAAATCTCAATCTTCGGTACTAAAACTTCGATAAATATAACATCGCTCCTAAACAATGATAAGAAACTATGTAAATTTCAAAACGAAATAGTGATAGTCCTTTTAAAAATTTTCAGCGTATTATAATAAGCACTATCGGAGGACACCATATGGAATACCAAAACCCACTGTAGTATATCAGAGATTCTGTATCGATGTTTTTGTTAAGGGTTCTTTTTGTTTTGTAAAATTCTATTTGTATTATTAAGTATTAACTTTGTTATGTTGTAAATATTTTAATTTTTCATACTCCGTGAGACCAAGAACCACACATAGGCTATAAGCGCTAAGTATCACATAATGGTACATTGGCATATGGAAATTACATATCAGAATCATATTTTAAATCCATATTAAGATTGCATATCGAGATCATATATAACATAATCCAAAGTCCGAGCATATAATATATAACCAAAAGTCATTGAGAGACTTTCACATGTTAATATATGCCAAATTCCCCACCTTATTATAACTCAAAGTTCATATTAAAAAGTGGGGTAAATGTTTTATAATGGGTGTATAATATATATCGGGGAAATATGAATATCGAAGTTTTCCATGGTTCATTTTCATAAAAACTTACGATATGGCTTCAGGGCCAAAGTTACGATATGACTAACATTTTTTCCACGTTTCACCTCCAAAGTGCCCCATCAGAATTTGTGCGATCTAGTCACTCCACTCCCAGACCCTATATAATAATCAAACGTAGTTTATAAATTTTCCCGTCTGGATGGATCACAACTTTTCAAAGGTATTCCACTCCAAACCTTTGATCTTCGATTGCGATATCCTTCCAACCTCTTATCTACAATTCTGATATTTCATTCACCTCCGAGATTCCATCTCAGCGACATTATGATATGTCGTCGTATTACTTCACTGATTGTCGATTTAATCTGGACCCGATATGATATTAATTTCCAACTAATCAAAATTTCACATCCCACATATCACAACTTTTGTTAAGTGCGGACATTTGAAAGCGCCAATAAAATGGATGAGATCTAGTTATTAAAAAGACTTGAATGCAATACCACATCTGCTCCATATCACATATCGATGTTTTACATTTATGTCTAGTGCTAAAGCTCTGATTTGGATTTCACTGATACCACTCAGCTTCTAACCCCCATCCATTATGGTGACCTGGGTGCATGTGATATAGACAAACGCCCAAATCCTGATATGATCTCTTCTAATTCTGGCTGAAACCCTTCTCCTTCTCTCACTGGAGTATTAATCATATATTCTAGGCTAACTATTTATAAATGCCCCTTTACCTTCAAAATCACTGCTCTTTCCCCCTTAAACGACCCAACCCTTTTTATCGGGCACAATTTATTACATAAAGCCTCTTATCCTCAATCGGGACTATAATTCCATAGGAATTATAAAAATACATCATCAGAGGGCTTTTGAATGGAAATAACACAAATAGTGTAAAATACACTATTAATGCTGTAAACCAAAGAAAACGTGTTTAAACGCAAAATACATGGTCGGTGGGCTTTTATTCCAAAGGAATGGAATAACACTATCGACAGCTTATTTCACGGGAACTGAAATAACACTATTGGTGCTTTAACATCGGTGATTCCCCCATGTGATATGACATTTGGCTATTGACAATCGTTATCGGTAATTCCAATACACCCTGCTAAGCACTCCCCGCTAAGATTTGCAATGTGATAACACTCACGGACCCGATATGCTATCAAAGCCTCCCTATAATATTTCGGGTCTAAGGTATCAGTACTTCAATCTTCAGCACTTTAAAGGGTTAATTCCCCTCCGCTATGGTTCTAAGATGCAATATTGGTTTGCACCCGATATGGGTATAAGCCAGATATGATAAGATTTCAGGTCCAGAACTTTATTCCAGCTAAGTATTTTCATGATTTCCCTGTGTAAACTAGAGTTTGCCTACTGAACTCTGTAATGAAAATAATGAAGCCAGGGCTCGCTAATATGAAGAAAAACACAGCCTAAAGGCTTCAACCCAAGTATTAATTGGAAAATAAAGTTAAATCACTAATATTCGGACTCAGAAGAAAGCAACGAAGGCAAATACACATACAATTACCAGTTAACAACAAGCATAGGTCTAATGCACATAAAATCTTTTAGAGGTCACCACATCTTTGGGAACAACCAATACAAACTGAACAAAACCCCTTTTCCTTTGAAAAATACTCGATAAAGGCATGTAGTCAAAATCCCTATTACAATAACATTAAACTTACATATGTACTGGTTCATGTTAACAACTAGTTCCTAAAATAGGGGCTTTATTTAATACAACTACTAGTTCTGCGAGACATCCTCCTCGAGAACCTCCACTATGTCTTAACTATTTACTATTTATTATATCATGATTTATTCCTAGATTCTATCTCTAGGTTAAACTAGAAAAACATAGAAATTGATCGCTAAAGGATCCCACTACTTTGCTTGTAGAATTTTTTTGTGTTTTTGGAATAAGTTTAAAGATTTTCCCTCCAAGTCTCATGCTCCTACATCAGACTCCCGAGGACAAAATTCTTCCTGGGCTTATGTCCATGAGCTCTTCTACGGAACTACCCAGCTTC
Organism: Pinus taeda; assembly: GCA_000404065.3. NCBI lineage: Eukaryota > Viridiplantae > Streptophyta > Pinopsida > Pinales > Pinaceae > Pinus > Pinus taeda. The sequence continues at coordinate 41,051 of APFE031236049.1, read as the reverse complement.
TGTAGCATGCTTTCTGTTACCCAAGTAGCGTCAACAGTTGGTTGATCCTTCCATTTTACCAAATATTGAAAGTACTCCTGTCCTCTAGTCTTCTTAAACACCTTCTTGTCCAAAATCCTTTCTGGCTGTAACTCTTTTGCTGTAGGTAACTGTTTTACCCAGTCAAACTATTGTGTCTCTTGATCTTGCGTTGTATCATCTGTAGTTTCACCTTCATACTTGTACAAGCCAGGAACATTGAAAATTGGAGATATTCCAACATCAGGGGGTAATTCAATCTCATATGGATTTGTAGAAAACTTCCTTAATACTCTGCATGGTCTAATTTTCTTGAACTTCAATTTGTTATACTCCCTCTTTGGAAATCTTTCATTTCTAAGGTGTACTAATACCAAATCTTCAACTTCAAATTTTACCTCTCTTCTTCTCATGTCTGCTCTAGTCTTGTACTTGATGTTGCTATCTTGTAGCTATTGTTTCACTTGTTCATGTATTTCTTACATTTCTGAAGCAAAATATTCTCCCTCTCCACTTCTCATCTCTTGTTTTCCCAAGTTCCTCAACTCAGATACTCCTCTTGGATGCATTCCATAAACAATATGGAATGGAATTTGTCTTGTACTCCTGCTAGGTGAGTCGTTGTAGGCATATTCAACTTGTGCCAACACTTGATCCCACTGTTTTGGATGTTCTGCAGTAACACTTCTCAAAAAATTTCCCAAACTCCTGTTCACAACTTCAGTTTATCCATCAGTTGTGGATGATAGGCAGAACTAAAACTTGGTTTAGTACCCAACTTCTTCCGTAATGTCGTCCAGAAATTTCCAACGAATTTGGAATCTCTATCTGAGACAATACTCTTAGGTAATCCATGCAATCTTACTATCTCCTTGAAAAACAAATTAGCAATGTAAGTAGCATCACTAGTTTTTATAGCATGGAATAAAATGTGGCATTTTTGAAAATCTGTCCTCTACAAAAAAAATTGAATCAATACCCCTTTGAGTCTTTGGTAAGCCCAAAACAAAATCCATACTTACTATATCCCAAGGCCTATCTAGAATTGGTAATGAAACATACAAACCTGTGTTTTGGCTTCTTCCCTTTGCATATTGATAGATTTTACAAGTTCTCACATACTTTTCCACATCAAACCTCATTTTGGCCAAAAATCAAATCTATTCAACTGTTCATAAGTCTTCTCTATACCAAAATGTCTTGCAAGTCATCCACTATGTTTTTCTTTGATTAAATTCTCCCTCATAGAACAGTTTGGTATGCAAAGCTAATTTCTGTTAAACAACAATCCATCTTGTAATAAATAATCCAACCACTTACTCCTATCCATCAAAACAATATTCTTACAAGTTTCAAATGCCTCTTTAAAATCTGAATCTGTCTCATATAATTCTTTAAGAAAATAAAAACCTAACACTTGAATTTGACTTTCTTGAAGTAATACGTTTCTCCTACTTAAGGCATCTACAACTTTATTTGATTGCCCATTTATATGTTTCAAGACAAAATGGAAACCATGAAGATACTCTATGCATTTAGCATGTTTGCGACTAAGCTTTGGCTGCTGCATAATAAAATGTAGTGTATGATTATCTCAATAAGGTATGAATTCTTTTGACATTAGATAATGTCTCCACTTCTTCAATGACTACACAGCTATGTAGAACTCCTTATCATAAGAAGAATAGTTATTTTTGGAATCACTCAGATTTTCAATAAAATAGGCTATAGGTCTATCTTCCTGACTTAAAACACCCCCAATTGCTTCTCCGCTGGCATCACACTTCACTTGGAATGGCTTACTAAAATCAGGTAGAACGAAAATAGGCTTTTCAGTGATTTTGTTCTTCAACAAATGGAAATTCTTTTCTGCTTCAATAGTCCATTTAAATGGTTGTTTGTCTTTCTTTATGGTCTCAATAATAGGTGCATTGATCTTACTAAAATTCTTTATGAATTTTCTATAAAAACTAACAAGACCATGAAAATTTCTTACCTCAAAGAGACTTTTGGGTGAAGACCACTCCATGATTGTCTTGATCTTCTCTGGATCCATCTTCAGCCCTTCAGCAGAAATAACAAAACCCAAGTACACTAGCTCTTCTTTCATGAATGAACACTTCTTCAAATTCAGCAATAATTTCTCTTGTTTTAGCCTTTGTAAGACATAATTCATATGTCACATGTGCTCCTCCTTAGACCTGTTGTACACTAATATATTGTCCAGATATACTATTACAAATTTACCAATGAATTCTTTAAGTACTTCATTCATGAGTCTCATAAACGTACTTGGTGAATTTGATAACCCAAAAGGCATTACTCTCCACTCATACAAACCCTCATTTGTCTTAAGGGCAGTTTTCCACTCATCCCCTTCTCTTATCCTTATCTGATGATACCCACTTTTAAGATATAATTTTGAAAAATACTTTGCTCCACTCAAGCAATATTAGTTGTGGAGCTTGATTATCTTTTGTATTCAAAGGTTTCAGTCGGATGTATACCCTAGGAAGACTGTACACCCCTCCACGCAGGGGGTGCCGAGGGGACTTGTCCCCCCCACGGGGGTCTAGGGGGGCTAATCCCCCCCAGCTGGGGGGTCTGGGGGCCAGCGGGGGTTCAGGGAAAGTGCCCCCGAAGCTAAAAATAGATGAAAAATGGCCTTGTAAAAGTCTAGTAATTTCTAGTCGATTCGGTTCGGCTCATGATGATCTTGACCGTATAAGTTATGTCTAATTTAGGGGTTTTTTGCCCTAGAAGGCAACCCTTCACTATATATGATGGAATTAGTATTGCGATCTATTATAATATATATTATAATATATATATATATATTTATATAATTATATATATATATTATATATATATATAATTAATATTATAAATATTTATATAATATATATATATATATTGAGTGAGGAGGAGAGAGGGATTGGAGAAAGAGGGAGTTCCAGTGGATCTGCTGTAGCTTGTATTTCTTCAGTTTGCTGGATAATATAATAAAATAAGGACTAGTTGTTTCTCCATGGACATAGCTCAAACTGGTTGAACCACATATATCTACGTCTCTCTTGTTTTATGCATTTTCTGTGTTTATATTTCTGCAATAGTTTATGTGTTCCATTGCTCTGTAATATATAATTTTCTAAAAAGAAATCCATTAAAGCTTCAATCTTAGGTAAAGGAAATATGTACCTAATTGTGCTTTTATTGATGGCTCTTGAATCTGTACACATTCTCCAGCCTCCATCTTTCTTTGGACTCAACACTGTTGGTACTACATAAGGACTCAAGCCTTCTCTGATCAACCCTTTGTCAAGTAGTTCCTGAACCTGCTTCCTAACCTCCTCATTGTCTGTAGGAGTCATTTTGTAAGCTACTTTGTTAGGTAGGCTTGCTCCAAGAATCAATTCTATATGGTGGCTGATTCTTCTAATGGGTGGCAACTCATTAGGTAAACCATCAACAATGATATCACAATAGTTGTCCAACATTTCTTGAATTTCAATGGGTAAATCAGAAACTTTAGTATAAGCCATTATTACCTTGGGCTTGCAAATTAAAACAAAATTTACCTCATTCTCATCAATCTGCTGCAAGTATTCCTTTCCTCCCAGTAACAGAGTTTTTGGATCAGTATTCTTTCCTGATGCATCTTTTTCTTTCATGGGTAGAAGTGTATGATTGATACCATCTTTACCAAACTTGTAAGTGTTTATTTCCCATCATGCATAGCTCCTTTTTCATACTGCCAAGGTCTTCCAAGCAATATGTGACACACATCCATTGGCATCACATCACATACAATTTTGTCCTTATGTTTACCCAATTGTAACTCCACTTCACACTATTTATTAACTAACAGTTGATGTCCCTTTTGTAGCCATGACACCTTGTAAGGTGTTGGATGTTTCATTGTCTTCAACTTCAATTTTTCCACCACCTCTGTAGAGACCAAATTATCAGTGTTGCCATTATCAATGATCATCTGACAACATTTCCCTTGAACCTTACACACTATTATGAACAAGGTCTTTCTTTGTGATGATTCATCTATCTCCTTTATTGGATTGAACAAAACTTTATTGATTACCAAATATTCTCCTCTCTCTGGTATATTTTCTTATTCTACCACTACTATTGCTGGTGCTTCTCCCTCAACTGGAGCAACAATTGCATTCCTCTAGCTTGTTCCTGCATTCTTTAGGCACTCAAAAGATCTGTGTCCCAGTTTGTTACATCTGTAACATCTTACTTCTTTTCCTATTCCTCTGCCTCCTCTTCCTCTAGAAAAACTCCCTCTACCACTTGCATCACCATGCTGAGTTGAGTTGCTTCTAGCTCCATCTTTAGGTGTTGTAGACCTTCCTCTACCACCTTGACTTCCCCTTCCTCAAAAAGTAGATCTCGCTTTGGTAGACTACTTTATCATGAGTTTTTCTTCAGCTTTCAGTACCATTTGATAAGCTTCCTCTACTATTTTATGAGAAATTATACTTATCTCACCTTGACTGCCCATCCTTAGAAAATTCTCATATCTAACCACCTTCTCATCTGTATCTTGAGTTTGTCCAGCTCTTACGCTGACCTTAAAGAATTCCTCTATGTATTCTTTCACTATCATAGACCTATGTCTAGGATTCTGCATCTATCTTAAAAAGGTTTGCTGATAATTATTTGGTAAAAACTTACCCCTTAGCTTTGCTACCATTCGGCTCCAATTCTTGATAGGTTTCTTGCCAAGTCTCTTTCTTTCTGTTGGCATTCCATCCCACCAAAGAGCTGCATGGCATTTTAGCTTGGTGACAACAAACTTTACCTTCTTCTCATCTTTTGTTTCTTCATAGTCAAAGAATTTCTCCATGCCATTAATCTAGTATACCAATTATTTTAGATTCAGTCCTCCTTCATATATTGAAACCTCAGTCTTTGGCCTAGCTGTGGATCTCAACACTAGCTGGAAGAATCTCATCTTAGGAGTAACTACTATAGCTTCCTCCTCTTCTCCAGCTTCAATCTTAGGCTCACTAATATCCCCATCATATATATTTCTCTCTGTTGTTAATGCCTCTAATCTTGCTTGCATCTGTTGCACAGCTTCCATCACTTCAGCATTTGCAACTAGTCGTCCTCTTCTACCATGTTCTCTTCAAACTCTAAAAGCCATATCAACTTTTATTCTTCCACTTCTAAGATTCAATTTAGTGTCAAAAGGTTGCTCTCATACCACTAATGGTGGCCTGGGTGCAGGTGATATAGACAAACGCCCAAATCCTGACATGATTTCTTCTAATTCTGGTTGAAATCCTTCTTCTTCTCTCACTAGAGTATCAGTCATCTATTTCTAGTCTGACTATTTATAAATGCCCCTTTACCTTCAAAATCACAACCCTTTCCCCCTTAATCACTCGAACCCTTGTTATCAGGCACAATTTATTACATAAAGACTCTTATCCTCTATCGGGACTATAATTCCATAGGAATTATAAAAATACACTATCAGAGGGCTTTTGAATGGAAATAACACAAATAGTGTAAAATACATTATTGGTGCTGTAAACTGAAGAAAATGTGTTTAAACACAAAATACACAGTCGGTGGGATTTTATTCCAAAGGAATGGAATAACACTATCGACGCTTAAATACACTATCGGCGACTTATTTCACGAGAACTGGAATAACACTATTAGTGCTTTAACATTGGTGATTCCCTGATGCGATATGACATGTGGCTATCAGAAATCGCTATCGGTGATTCCAATACACCCCGCTAAGCACTTCCTGCTAAAACTTGCGATGCGATAACACTCGCAGACTCGATATGCTATCAAAGCCTCCCTATAATATTTTGGGTCCGAGGTATTGCTAGTTCGGACTTCGACGCTTTAAAGGGTTAGTTCCCCTCCACTATGGTTCTGCAATGTGATATTGGTTCGGACCCGATATGGGTATAATCCAGATGTGTTAAGATTTCAGGTTGGGAACTCTATTCCGGCTAAGTATTTTCACAATTTCCCTGTGTAAACCAGAGTTTTCCTGCGGAACTCTATAATGCAATAAGGAAGCTAGGGCTCGCTGATATGAAGGAAAACACAGTCTAAAGGCTTCAACTAGAGTATTAATTGGAAATAAAGCTAAATCGTTGATATTAGACTCAGAAGAAAGCAATGAAGCCAAACACACATACAATTACCAGTTAATAGCAAACACAGTTTTGATGCACAGAAAATCTTTCGGAGGTCACCACGCCTTCGGGATCGACCAATGCACAGAGAAAAAAACCCCTTTTCCTTTAAAAAATATGCGATAAAGGCATGTGGTCAAAATCCCTATTACAATAACATTAAACTTACATATGTACTGGTTCATGTTAACAACTAGTTCCTAAAACAGGGGCTTTATTTAATACACCTACCAGTTCTGCCAGACATCCTCCTCGAGAACCTCCACTATGCTTAACTAATCCTATCTGTTTAGCAAGGACGTCACCTTGAGAACCTCCACTATGGCTTAACTATTTACTATTTATTATGTCATCATTTATTCTTAGATTCTATCTCTAGGTTAAACTAGAAAAACATGGAAGTTGATGGCTAAAGGATCTCACTCCTTTGCTTGTAGACTTTTTTGTGTTTTTGGAATAAGTTTGAATATTTTCCCTCCACGTGTCATGCTCCTGCATTACATTCTAGGGGGATGCTATGTATATAATTGTTAACACGCTTATTTTAGTTTTTTCATTAATTTGGTTTTAATAAAATTCTGTTGGTTGTTATGGTTTCCTCCATTTCTAAATGGAAAATCTCTCATTGGTTTTGTTTGTTATAACAGAGAGCCCCGTCTGCAAATGAGAGGTCAAGGATATGGACATCACTCCCATTTATGGCATACACAATGTTGCCACTGACGCTAAAGAAGTAGCTAAGGCCAAGGGAAAATGTTCTTCGGATCACATGGATGAGTTGGAAACTACCTTCAATGGTCAGATCACCATCTCATCCTCAATATGTGACACGCGTGAAAAGGCAATATGATAAGCCACACTGCAAAACCCCGTCGATAAAGGCTAAGTCAAGAGCCAACACACAACATCGAAATAGTGTATTCTTATTAGGCCCATGAATCTACTACAAGAAGAGCCTCACCATAAAAAGCCTATCAACTTAATTAATTTTGTTGTAAACTAAGTTATTATAATTTTTTTTTTAAATTAAATGGTTAAAAAAGAATCTCTTAAATTTTTAAGATGCTCTTTATGATGTTATTGTAAAATGGTAAGAAGGATATTATCATGAGGCATACTTTCTTTATCTTAGGAATTATGAGTTGTTTTATATAGTCACATTTGATGTTATGAATATTTATTTGAAATAGAGATCATTTTTTAAATATTTTAAAATAAAATGTTTGATATTATTGGTCTTATTAAGCAAAATTAATTGAAGCTCTTCGTAGGTGATTTCGTGTTAAGAAAAGATGGATTGGCATTGATTACTAAGCACATTTTCGGTGAGGTGCATATTTTTGTTAAATTAAAGTTTCGATGGTTTTTCCAAAATCTATAATGTTGGTAATTTACTTTCTTCTATAAACGAGGTTCTCTGATTTAATATTATTATAAAATTCAAATTTAACTTTGAAAACAAAAATGATTTGAATATTGTTTATCCAACGCTATGGAATAAGGGTTGCAATATTATATATTTCTAGACTTAATTCATAAACTTTTTAAAACAACTAAACACCACATCAACTTTATCCATGATATTTGAAAACGGATTTAAACTTTGCAATATTGCTTTCATATAAATTCTAATTAACTGATTAACAATTTGAATAAATTTAAATAAATTTTACCATCATAAAGTGGTTTCTATAAAATTAAGAAACACATATTTAACTCAAAATGTCATAACATAAGAAAGAGGCTGAAAAATAATGGATGACTTTCAGATTTTGACTTCGCTATGAAATATAGGGATAAAATTAAGGTAGGATTTATATTATTATTACATTTTATGGTGTATTTAATAGTTATAATGGTGGAACCAATTCACAATATTTACTTATTTTATTTTATTTAAATTTGTAACATTTTTTAAGGAAAACATATATTTTTAATCATTGAAAATAAAATATTTCAATGTAATATGTATTAAATATCTTGAAGTGTAATGTTTTTTTCCAATATTCCATTCTAAAAGTTTACACTTGAAGAAATTTAATCATTTAAATCTATATTAAAATATAATATAATTTAATATATAAATAATTAAAAAAATGTAATATATCTTTGGTTGTATATATATATATATATATATATAAAAACTAAACTTTTGTAAAAATATAAATATAATGAAAGTAATTAATTTTATAAATAATTTAATAACTTACATCAACATAATCTATAATGATGATGATGATGATTAACTTCTATTAAAACTAAAATAGTTTATCACACCTAAAAGTTCAGAGAATACTTGGAATTATTCAGAGTTTTATTTCTACGCTGAAAAGGAATTTAGAGATATGTCTCAAGATCATTACTTTTTTTATGAGTTAAAAAGTTCAGAAGGTTGGTAACATTGTAAATATTTGAAACTAGATCTTATGTGTGTATAAGTTAGGACAACCTAAGAGACATTGTTTTTCATGTTTGACCATCCTAATGTCATATAAGTGACAAACTCTTTCAAGCCATAGTGTTTTGGGAACTGACCAATGCCCAATTTTGCCATGGAGTTCATGAGAATTTGTTCTTATTTTCTCAATGATTATTTTTCTGTTTACTCTAGAAAATACAGGGAGATATTTTTTACTTTCAAGTTTTGGTTGATCACCTCCTAATAATATATTAGCTTCCTTTTTCCCTCCAACTCCTTATCACCCCATAATTTCTACTTAAATTTACATATTATCTACAAGTGGTCTACGAAAGACTAGGCATGCTTATCTCATCCTTTCTTGAGCTAGAGGTGGTGATTTTGGCTGGAATCAGAGGCAATTTAAAGAAATATCTTGTCCTCCATGTTGTTTAACATATTCTTACACAAAATTTACCCATTGATAGACATACTTTCAATAGGGGAAAGGATTTATTCAATGAGAAGGATAGGATAGGCTACATTTCCTTTAATCTTGATATTGTATATTAAAAAATACTTTTGGATTTGTTCCATCTTCCTCGATGAAAATTTGGAGATACTACAACCCCACACCTCACATCCATATAAAATGAAAGAGGTGACGAGATTCTTAAAAATTAGTTTTTTCTTATTCCATATCCAAATATATGTTAAATTACAATTTTTTTCAAGGGCATAATAAGATTTCCTTATGACTTTATCAATGTTAAAACTCAATTTGAGATTGTGCTTAATATCAATTCTTAGATATTTGTATGAAGGAAATTCCTCTGAATTGTTGTTTTCATATAGAAAAGTATTATATGTGACCCTATAGAAAAGTATTATATGCGACCCTTTAGATTTGATTATTGTGACTTTTGTTTTGTTAGTATTAACAATCACACCCACCTTGTCACAAAAATTCTGAATGATTTCTAATTTCTTTTCAAGATCATTAAAAATCTTAGCTCAAAGAACAATATCATCAACCTAAATGGGAAGAGTTATGTCCATATTAGTCAGTGTGGGGCCAACAAAACCTACCTCTTCCAAACATTCTTCTAGCTTATTAATGTATATGCCCAAAGGGTTAGGGGACAAGGGACACCCTTTCTTGACATCAATATTACATTTAATTTCTTCTTACCAAGCCAAAATGGTACTAGTCTCAGCAATATCATTCTCACTCAACCTTGTCACAAAAATGTTAACATAAGAGGAACCATTATCTCTTTCAACCTTTTCTATAGGTTTGTCATGGAGAAGTGTTAAAATCTTCTCGAAAATCAATGAAAGAACAAAAGAGATCATTGTTATTATTATGACACTCCTCTATGATAATCCTGAGAAGGTGACCCATAATTGAATGATAACTTCAAAGCCTAGTTTGATAATTAGATCTTTTATCATGGTTTTCTTTCCATAGGTTACACTTATTTTCCAAAGTAATTCTATACAACTTGGAAAAATAGGGCTAATCACAACGACTTAAATATTAGAGGGGATGTTTTCAAAGATAAGTAAAATAAGGTTCTACATCCAAGAATTAGGGAAGTTGTTTTTCATTTCCAAATTGAAGAGCTCATGTATGAAGGGGATGGGGATAAGCCCTCATATATTAAAAATTTCACTTGGTATGCTTCATTGTCCTTAAATTTCCATATTTTCATAGATTTAACCCCAAAATTAATGTCTTCCATACAAAAAAAACTCATCTCTTATAGGGGAATTCAATATGGTATTTAAGGTGTTAGCAGATTCATAAGATTTTTAATGTAAGAATTTTTGTTGTTAAAGGGAATCAAATTATTTTCTTTAGTTTTATAAATTAATAGTTTCCTCCAAAACTTCCTCAGATGATATTTAGAAAGGTGTAACAATTACTCCTATTTTTTATTTATATAGTACATTTTATTTCCTTTAGTAAGGGAATTGTATGTGTTTATATTATCAAGAATTAAGGATTCATTAGGGGCATCCTTCATTAATTTTTATTTATATAATACATTTTCTTTCCTTTAACAAAGGCTTTGTATGTGGATCATATACTAAAGGAATTGTATGTGTTTATATTATCAAGAATTAAGGATTCATTAGGGGCATCCTTCATTACTTTTTATTTATATAATGCATTTTATTTCCTTTAACAAAGGCTTTGTATGTGGATCATATTTAGAATGGTGTAACAAATTCTCCTTTTTTATTTATATAGTACATTTTCTTTCCTTTAATAAAGGATTTGTATGTGTTGAAATTATCAAGATTTAAAGATTCATTAGGAGCATCTTGATTTCTTGTTATTTATATAGTACATTTTCTTTCCTTTAACAAATGATTTGTCCGTGTTTAACTTACCTAGATTTAAAGATTCATTAGGACCATCTTGATTTCTTGTTATTTATATATTAAATTTTATTTCCTTTAACAAATCCTTTGTATGTGTTGAAAGTTTCTAGATTTAAAAATCTATTAGGAGCATCCCTGATTTCCTTTATAATAATTTTACAATAATTATCATATCAAGATTTTGGGGTTTTATTGTTGTTTTTATAGGATGCCTCGATAGAAAAAACTTGGAATAATGGAGAAATATAGGGTGTTCTAGATTAGTTGTTGGTTGATATTATGGGTCATATTTAGTCCTTAGATCTTATTCATAAGGAAGTTGGTATAACTCCTCAAAAAATCCATAATCATATATGCGTATGAAAATTTTGATTGATTGAAGAGAATTGTATTGTGCAGGCACTCTTCAGGTTGAGCCAGGCTCATGTGAGAGATGCTTATTTCCAACATATGATGTCTCTCCTCAGTTTTAGTTGGTATCAAAGTAGGGCTCATGGTGGGTTTGGGTTTGTGAGAGTGTGGAGTTGTCATCCACTATGCAACATATAGCATGTATGAGCATTATTTGATTGGAGATTCGTTGGAAGGTTATGATCGACATCAAACTTCTATGGTGAGCGTTGACATCACAGACTATTATGGTGAACCCGATAGTTTTGCTAGAGATTTGTGAGAGGAGGATTGTAACCAATGCTAAAGTATCCAAATATTTGTTCTCCTGGGCAAGTCTAACCTGGAAGGAAGCCTTGAGAAGGTCGATTCCTGCTTAGAGGTCGTGAGAAGGTTGACTTATTTTCGATGCTTTATTGACCCAATTTGCATGAGATTTTTATTTTTAGAGATGTGTGGAAGCCTGCGTTGAATTATAACCCAAGATTGAAACTTGCCTGCATATGATCTTTGCCACAATTGAAACTTCCCTCTGTGTTTTCTAGTGACCATGAATATATTAGGTGTGGGAGTGACTAGAGTTTGAGGTGGCGTTGGCTCGAGATAGGATTGGAGTTCATGTCAATTATCAGAGCCGAATTAACCGACAGATATTTGGTGAGGCTGTTTATTCTATCTAGCGTGGTATGTGATGATGGTGCACGATTTTCTGGAGCTGGCTCTACTGGAGCTGCAGGACTATGGAGCCAAGAAGGGTTGTGTTAATTTGAGTAGTAAAGAGTTGTGGGAGGCTGAGGTTGTTGAAGGACTTATGCGTGAGGTTGAGTAGAGAGCCAAATGTGAAGGTCATATAGTGGTGCAGTGCAGTAAAGTGCTGGAGGTCATGAATTCTTGCTATGAGTATGCCAAGCCTTCATCCAATTGGATCTGTGGGGCCCACATCATACTCGGTTTGACAACTAACAATGTTGAGTGTGTGAGTATTTCAACGAGAGAAGAGCTTGATGCATGTGAAGATTGTTATGCAACCAACTCACAGATAGATAAATCAATGACTTAAAAGTTATCCTCTTCGAGGGGGAAGCATCCTTTACATTACATAAGTGAAAACTTCTTGGATGATATAGATGAAAAGAACTCATTTATATGTATAGGAGTCCAAGGGGTCACAATATAATCAGAGCCTACATAATAATAATAATTTAAGGGCACAACACTAACAATAGTTGGCTTCTATGGGGCATAATAATAACAATATGGTGACTACATGGGCACAAAAATAACAATAAGGGGGCTACACTCACAATAACAATAAGGGGATACATTAGTATTATAGGTTCCTAACATGCCCCTCTCCTTCAAAGGAATGTTTTCCTCAACACTTGAGTAGCTTTGGATGCTTCTGTATAAAATAATCATCCTCTCATGTGGAATCTTCAATGAGTAAGTTCTTCGACTTAATGAGATACTTTGAAATTGATCAATTTCATAGTTGTCGAATTCATTTTCTATGATTTCTTTAGGTTCAAATATGATTTTTCCTTCCTCATCAGGTTCTGAAAATATTGTTTGAACTGGGAGCTTGTCCCCTATAACCCTTTTTAAGCATGAAAAAAGGAAAAGTAGGTGCACTGAGGAAGATTCCTAAAGCTCCAATTTGTATACCATAGTACCAATATTTTGAAAAACCTTGTAAGGACCATAATAATTTTGTGATAATTTATTATACTTCTTAGCTTTATGAAAGGACATTTGTTTGTATGGTTGTAGCCGTAAAAATACGCAATTACCTACATTAAAATTTCTTTTGTTTTGGTGTTGATCGGGTTGTTGTTTCATTCGATTATGTGCCAAAGTGAGGTTATCCTTTAAGAGTTGGAGAACCTATTGTTGATGCTTGATGTGATCTTACATTGCTTGAACCTTAGAATTTTATTTTAAATATGATTTGATGGACGGTGGATGATATCCATAAATTTCCATAAATGGGGTCTTTTTTGTTGCAATATGGAAGGAAGTGTTATGCCACCATTTAGCTAGAGGTAACCATTTAACCCATTGTGGTTGTTTATTAGATATAAAGAAACCATTTAACCCATTGTTTTTTTATTATATACAAAGAAACAAAGATATCCTACCAAAAATTTGTTCACTATCTTAGATTTCCCATTAGATGGAGGATGATAAGATGAACTATGAGCTAATTGAGTGCCCATACAATAAAATAATTCAGTCCAAAACTTTCCAGTGAAAGTGGGTATTTGTCACTTACAATAGTCTTTGGGTTTCGATTTATGTTTTGAATTGTTTCCATAAATGCAATAGCAACTATACTGGATTTAAATGGACGAGATAATGAACAAAAGAGTGCATACTTGGTAATTCTATCAATTATTACCATGATGACACTCTTTCCATCGAACTTGGGTAAACCCGTGATAAAATCCATTGAGACATCCTCCCAAAATTAACTTGGAATGGATAAAGGTTGTTAAAAAACTAGGGTCTTAATTATCTCAACTTCGTTTTGTTGGCAAACCAAGCATTCTGCCACAAAATTTTGAATATAATATTTAACACCATCCCAAAAAGAATCCTTCTTGATGCTGCAGTAATTTTTTTAAAATCCCGAGTTCCCTCCTACAAGAGAGGTGTGCAATTCCAAAAGAATATTTTGTTTAAGCTGAGAATTATTACAAATATATAAGCGATCTTTGTAACATAATAAATCATTTTTCTAGCGAAATGTATCAAATTTACTAGTATCTTGCTACAACTTTTGAATGAGTGTCCACACTTCTTCAGCATTCTTCCATTCATCCCTTGCTTTGGTTATCCAATTTGGTTGGATAACATAAATGGCACAAAGCAATGCTTCCACATCCTTGTCCTTTCTTGAGAGTTCATATTCAATAACATTTTGATTCCATTTTTTGTAGATGATTTCAAAGTCATAAACCAACATCTTCCACCTCCTATACTCCAAATAAACATGTAGAGTTTTTTTGCATATAATTGTTTCTCCTACAATAGTTTGAGAACCCTCACAACATGTTGAATATGATCCTTCCAAGGCTTGTTGTAGATTATTATACCATCAAAAAATACTAACACAAATTTTCTAAGGAAGGGTATGAAAATGGAATTCATAATCTCCCTGATGAGGTATAATTGTTTTTTTTTTTTAGAATTCCTTCAATATTCATTATAATTTGATGATAGCCCGAACGAAGGTTCAATTTGGTGAAGTAATTTTCTGCATGTAATTCATCCAACAATTCATCAATGAAAGGAATGGGAAATTTATCTTTAATAGTTAGCTTTTTGAGCTCCCTATGATCCAGAAACATGTGCCATGATCCATCCTTCTTGTGCACCAATACTACTAGAGAAGAGAAATAACCTTGCCTATGTTGAATTATACCAACCTCTAACATTTCTGCAATCATGCATTCAATTTCACTCTTTTGGGCATAGGGATATCTCTAAGGCCCGATGGTGGGAGGAACACTTCCAAGAATCAAATGAATAGCATGATCATGATCGCAGATAGGTGGGAGGCCTTTGGGAGTCTCAAATACCTTGGAATTATTTTCCAAGAATTTTTGGAGATCTAGAGAAATAAATGATTTTGATGTTTGAAACTGTAGTGAGCATAATTGTGCAATTACACCTTGTCATTCCTTCTTTAGAAGCTTGGTCATTCCATTAGAGCTAATTATATTTCCTAGTTTCCCTACAATACCCCTTAATTCAACTTCCTTTCCTTCCCAAAAAAAATCAAGAAAATTTCTTGAAAATTAAAACCTATCATACCCAAAGATTGTAACCAATGGAATCCTAGTACAACATCAACACCACCCACTGGAATGGAAAGCATTGGACTATTCAATACATATTCACTTATGGTTAGCTTGATATTATGGAAATTTCCAGAGAAATTAATAGTTCCTCCTTTTGCTACCATCACTTGACACTTTGGTGCTGGATATAACAAGTAATTCAATTCCTCGAATATCTTACAATGAATAAAATTATGGGCACTACCTGAATCAATCAACACTATTACCTTTTTCTTCTTGATATGTCCTTCTATATTGAGAATCTGAGGAGTGGTAATTCCTCTCAATTCATTACAATATATGGTCAAATTCCTTTCTTCTTTCTTTGGGGTTGGTTCCTACTGTATATCCTCTTGCTTTAACATTTCTTCTTCCTTTACTTCCTCCTATTCACAATATATGTAAAATAACTTATTTTGAACACACTTATGCATTTAGTGTATTTTCTATCACAATTGTAACAAAACTATTTTTTCTCTCTTATTCCAATGATTGTGTCAACATTATAGGTTATGGAATGCTAGGAGCAACAACACCTACATCTTTGTAGTTGTGATTGGTGGACTTCCTTGTTGCCATAATTTTGCTTTCAACTTTTCTTGCCACCCTGAATGCCTTCTCCAATGAATCAGGTTCCCAAAGGTGAACCTCATGTTGGAAGTTATCCTTTAAAGTAACTATGAAGACATCAATCATATGCTCCTATGGAATATCACTGACCCTTATATTCAATTTTTGGAAGTCCTCAATGTGCTTCGCTATTGAATCCTTTTGTTTTGCGATTTATCAATTGGATAAAGAAGGTGTTGTTATTTGTATCCTAATAATGTGCTATCATTTCCTCCGTAAAAATTGACCAAGTGACAATTGGTTTACGAGAAAAAATCCTTCAATACCATACAAGCTTATTTTGTTCTAAAGATAAAGAGGCAATGCATACCTTTTGTATGTTTCACACATCATGTAGATCAAAGAATTGCTCCATCTATAGTATTCATGTCACTAAATCCTTGCCATCAAAATTCCTCATATTAATCTTTGGAACGTGGTTAGTCTTCAACCCACTATGTCAGTCTCTAAATTCATAATTTGCATTCCTTTTATCCTCATCTTGATTTTTGTAGAGTACCTTGTCTGCGGTAGGAAGCATTTCTTGTGGCAATTTTGTCAGAGATTCCTTCAAACCTTCCAGGTCCCTTTTCAAATATGTTTTCAAATGATACTTCAAACCTTCCAAATTAAATTCATCATTTCTTCCATGTCATATTTGAAACCATCCATCCGAGCTTCCATTTCATTTTTGGTTACTCTTCGTGAGAGTGAAATTTGTTGTACTTGATCTCGTAATTTTGATATATCATGTTGCATTACTTTCTCTTCATCATTTTTCATAGAAGATCTTTCTGGTTGTTTACTAGGTGTGTCCAATTTTTTGTTTTGAGGCATTTTAAAATCAGCCATTGATATCTATGCTTCACTATGCCCTTTGAATCACTTCAAACTATTTTTTCAAACAATAGTTATGCAAAATTTAAAAAATATACACTTTTTTCTTGCTTTTTAGCAGCTCGATATTGAAGTTGTTGTACCTCTGTAAATCGAATCTTGAAGGTCTAAAATTTCATAGTGTAGTAGCCTTCTTAGTCTTTCTTTCTAATCCACCAAGTCATACCAAGATTGGATTCTTCAAGAAAGTGTTATGCCTGATATCCCACAATGGCCTTTTTATTGACTCGTTTAGTAGAGCGAACTTGAACAGAGTGCCACGTGTAGCGTTTTCGACCTTCAGACCTGAAATAATACCCAAAAAACTAAAGTGCATCCTCATTTAGTCACCTTTTACAAAATTTAAATTCTATGCTCAAAGAGAATCTTATGATGATTCTCCCTAGGTCGCATGTTTGAGATGGAATTCTAGAGCCTCCAAAATCCCTAACTTCCTTAGATCATATCTCTGAAAATATCGTGAGACAAAGATCTAAAATTTTCACACAGGTTCACTGACATTATTTCTCCACAAAGTTTCAATTTAATCTTCACAATCTTCGCATAGAAAAGGTTATAGTAAAAATTTCAGGATGACCTATTTGAAGAAGCGAAACCCTAGAATCCAAAGCTCTAATACCAAATTTTATGCAACCAACTCAAAAATAAATAGATCAACGACTTAAAAATTATCCTCTTTAATGGGAAAGCCTCCTTTACATTAGATAAATAAACAATTATTATATGATACAAATGAAAATACCTCCTTTCTATATATAGGAGTCTAAGGGGTCACAATATAATTAGAGCCTACATACCAATAATAATGTAAGGACATAGACTAACAATATTGGGCTTTTATGGGGCATAATAATAACAATATGGGGACTACATGGGAATAACAATAAAAATAAGGGGGGTACCCTAAAGATAAAAATAAGGGGCTGCATTAGTATTATAGGCACCTAATAGAGACGTGCACTAGTACATTATTCTGGTCTTATTTGTGAATTATGTTTCTCAAGACTCTAGAAGAGTTCTTCTGCGCTGGGAGAGATGAAAGTGAAGGTGGGTCATTAGGTAATTGAGGATTTTTTATAGTGTGTTCAGACAGTCGACGAGGCCCCTTGGAGAACATGTTGTAGGGATAAGCCCTGTAGCCTAAAGTGTAGCCCTAAAGTGTGTGCATTATCAAAATTTACCTTGGTGATTAGAGTCGAGACCTATTGGGATCAAAGGCGAGACCTGTGAGAGAGGCATGAACAGTGTGAAGGGTTAGGGAGTGTGAATATTGGTGTGAAGTAGTGGGCATGGAACTACAATTATATGTTCTGTGTGAAGCCCATCTTGATATTGTTATTTTTAAGCATTTAAGGAGAGAGTCATTGTATCAATATTTACAAAAAAATTAATTGAAATCATTCGATAACAATTGCCCAGGAATAATTTGAAAGTGGCTTGAACTTTTTCTTCGGTGGTGTTGAGTCTCAAAGCATCTTTTTTCATATGTTTGAAGATTCTTGAAGCTATCATTTCGTGCATAAAGAATTGAACCTCATCACCAAGACAATCAATCTATCATCAGGAGAGCCATGTGTGTATTTTCTACTGTTGTCAAAGAGAATGTAGAGGATTAGTGTTTGGATTTTTTTATTTTTTTTAAACTATGAAGATGTTAACTTAGTGCTGACAAGTGTGCCTTGTGTTACAGTTGAAACTAGAGTTGTAGAGCATAGTGAGTCCTTGAGTTGTGGAAAAGCATGTTATGTAGGATCAAAGTGTTAAGAGTGGTGTGTCAAGCCGTGGAGTATTTATTCAAGTCATGAAGTAAACTTATATGCATATGGAAGTTTATTAAGGCTTCAGGTTTAGATTGTGTGTCATATTACTGTTGGAGGGCCCCACTAAGGGCAACGTTTTGTTTTCAATGTTTCCCCTTTTCAAATCATTGGCACACAATATATACATGTTAGGAAGTGCTTTTAAAATATTGTTATTTCCAACTAGTACCCTAAGAACATCAGAAAAAATACTTTTACAGGTTGTGGAGCCATAGTGGATGTTGTATGCTTCCAGAAATCCATTTGGGTTGCGTAAAGTTAAACAAACCTAAAAAGTTTGTTGAGTGTCAAAGAACGTGGAGTGCATATTGTTTGAAGCCATGAGGAGTGTGAAAGAGCAGTGATGGGTAAAAACATGATACTAAAATAGGTCCAAAGAGAACCTAAACAAAACAAGAGGAAGAGTCAAAGGGTCGAACCAACATATTTTTTAGTTGAATATGAAGTGTTTCCAGATGAACCTGAAGGACCCGACATTGATCAAAATGCATATGTGGATCAACACAGTGAAGAATTTGATGAAATGGATGAAATCTTAAAAAGGTTAATGTTGGATCTACTATCTTCCTTAGATATAAATTATGAAATATGGGCAACTCAAATGAAAAAAAAGTATGGAAGGTAGATTTATTGAATTATGTTAAAGAGGATTTTGTTAATTCGAACCATGATATAAGTATAGATGCATCAACATTACATATTATAACATATGCATTAGATGAAAACATATTTTTCAATATACTACATGAATATGGTGAAATTCAAAATGCAAAAGTATTGTGGGATATCTTAGAAATGAAGTATAGTTCGAATAAGGCTAAAAATGATGAAAATATTGTTCTTGAAAATGATGATTGTGCTTTCAGTATCGTAATTAATTGTGAAACTGCATTTGGAAACATGGAATCTGCAATGATGGATGATGAATGTGTGCCTGTAGTCTTACATTGAAACATGTGATTATGAAGAAACGACCATTGATGTAGAATTTGTGGTTTCTTATGAAGAGAGTCTCTCTAATGCAAAGACGTCTAAGGTCAAGTTTGATGAGAATTATGTATCTCATGAAGAGTGGTTCAATCTGATGCATGAAAAGCACCTTATTGATGATTTGTTATTTGGTGAGAAGAGATGACTACCTCCAAACACAAATCAAATGTAGGACAACATGTTTGCAATAACATAATTGATTAAATCGGTTGAAGACATGAAACAACCAACTATGTCAACAGAAAAATATGAGGGGAAGGAAAGTTCTCTTCAATGAATAGGATGGAAAGAATCAATATGGGTCTCTTAATGAATCTAACATCATTTTTAAGTGTGTATATATTGGTTTCTAGGGAGAAGCAATAAAACTTGAAGAAATTGCAAACATTAAGGACAAGTATAAGTCTCAAGAACCTGCAACAATGTTGAATACAAAGGAATGTTATCCTGCAATCAAGATCAAGAAGGAGGAGATTAAGAGTTCAATTGTCCCACCTTTGGCACAAAAAACGTAAAAAGAGGAGAATTTTCACCAATATCTTATGGCAAGAAAGGTGAAGATGAAATTGCACAAATAAATAAACAAGCATGGACCCTTTAGCAAGAAGGAAAAAATGAAAGCTCGGTTATCAATTTTTTTTTATGTAAGCCTAGTTGAGAGTGAGACAAACATACATCTTATTCATGATATGCTTTGATCCATTTCTCCATTAAGAGGGGAACTTGAAATAATGGAAAAATATAAGGTGTTCTAGATTAGTTGTTGGTTGAGATTATGTGTCACATTTAGTTCTTGGATCCTATTTATGAGGAAGTTAGAACTAAAATATGACACATAATCTTAACTTACCTCAGAGATGCTTATTTCCTCCATATTTTGTTTATCCTAAAATTTAGTAAAAACTTGTTAATGAAAGTCGAGAGGAAAGTAGTAAAATTATGATAGAAGTTATAGTTGTTATCTTTATAACATAATAGGTTAAATCTTTATTTAAATCCTTTAAGAAGAGACCAACATTATTTTTTTGAAAAAGTTGATTCATTTGATTTTTACAATTTTCATGAATAAGATTATTTTTGTATAAAAAAATTGAGAATCAATGTTAAAAATCTATGATCAAAGTCAAGTTCATAATAATATATTGTGCAATAAATACTTAACATAATTATAATTCATTAATTCAATATTAAGATAATAAAAATTAATAATATAATTCAATATTTATGATAATCAAAATTAATATAACTTAATATAAAAATATATTAATAATTCATTGCAAATTTGATTAAATAATATTATAAATTAAAACTTTTATTAAATTTAACATTTAAATTAAATTAACTTAATTTACAATGTTTTCTTATAATTCTTTGATCATTATTCAATATATCTTATGAGTTATGAGATGATTAACATGCCTAAAGTATGATTTGAGTAGTTGTAGGTGCAGAGGCATTTAATTAGTAGAAATGATCAAAATCACGACTTAAATAAATACAAGAGCATTTAAGTAATAAAAATAATCAAAATCACTACTCAACCTAGACCACACCAACTTTCTATATAATTAAAATTTTACCCACAAAATTTTGAACTTATAACTTTAACTCCCTATCACAATTTATATTTATACTCCATGAAATATTAAATATATCAATCTTATATAAGCCATAAATATTAACTGAAAATTGAAACCAAAGCAAATCACGTATCCAAACAAAAGCAATATCTTAATTTTATACATTTCATGGGTACATTGTATAAATTGGGAAGCTGGACCCTTTTTTTAACTAATTTTTTTTTTTCAGAAGAAAAAAATCGAGATATATTATATTGAGATCATATAATTACAAAAATGATACTCATCTGGAGTATATATATCATCTGTAAAACATAAGTGCATGTGAGTATAGAGATCAATTTCTGAGAATGAAGAGTCTTATCAGTGTGAAACTAGTGTAGATGGTGATCATATGAGAATTTTAGGATCATATAATAATACAAAACTGTGTATAGAAATTATGTTCCATATATATTGAGCCATTCGGTCATGATGTTGTCCAAGATGGCGGATGACGGCCTGGCAGATTCATTAAAAACATGATCATTCCGCCATTTCCAAACCGACCATAAGAAAATGAGGATGAGAAATCTTCTGTTGCCTTTCTGATTGCTCCACCAAATGAGTGCTGCACTAGGAGAGTCAAAGTCTGTCAGTATAAAATCAAAAAAATTGGACAGAGCGTACCAGATCTGCTGGATGACTGGACATTTGAAAAACATGTGTAAGTTGGATTCTTCATCGGCTTTGCATATTGAGCACCTGCTGGGGCCACACCAAAATCTCTTCCTGAGATTGTCCCATGTTAAATTTTTGTTGTAGAAGACGAGCCAGGCAAAATAAATAATCTTTGGTGGGCACTTAGCCTTCCAAAATCTATGAGGGAAAGATGGAAGAGTATATGGAGCTCTGCTGCAGATCATAAATATATATATATCTTGTACAGAGACAGGTCTACGGAAGTTGCAAACGGTCCATGAAAGAAGGTCCCTGTCGCCATGTCTCTGAATACCGCTCCTGGATAATTGGTCAATGGTCGATTTCCATATACCATCCCAGTATGCCTGTAGGTGAAGATCGTATCCATCCTTCCAAACAGGAGAATTCCCATGCCAGTCTTTGATGAGTTTGTCCCACGTAAATAATCCTTTATGCTGAAACTGAATGATGAGACCATGAGGAATTGAGTTATCGGATTTGATGCCTGTCATTGGGTCAGTGCCAATAATGATATTGCTGCCATTATGTAACTGCCATCTCAATCGGGACATAAAGAAAGGTTCGATTTTCCTCATGCTATTCCATATAGGGGAGCCGCTCCTGGGACCAATTGTGCCCTTCCTTAACCAGTATTCAATTGGTTTTCCTTTCATGTATCTGAGCCGGATGATATTGCTCCATGTAGTGCAGCCAAAAATTCCCCTCCATAATGTTCTACATATAAGTGCGCGTCCAAAAAGACAGAGATCCAAAATGCCCCATCCGCCCTGCTGTTTTGGTATTGAAATGTGTTTCAACTGTGCAAGGTGTATCTTATGATGAGTAGGTGTGTTTCCCCAAATGAAGGCAGCAGTGATTTGATTTATACGCCTGATGATGCAGGAGGGGAGTATAAGGAGATGAGCCCAGTATACAGATAGATGTGTAAGGACCGCTTTTGATAGAGTAACCCTGCCCGCCAGAGATAGGACACGGAATTCCCATGAGGAAATGCGCTTATAATATCTCAATAAAAGCCAGTCCCAATCTGATATAATATATTTGTGCGGCTTGAGTTGATAACCAAGATAGGATATGCCGCCGCTGATGGGTTGCGCTTGGATCCCAAACATATCTGTAATTTCTTGTATCAGTGCCGAGGATCCTCCATGGAAGTATAAAATAGATTTATGCTTGTTAATATATAGACCTGTAGCTTTCTGGAAGCTGATGATAATGCTGAAAATGCAGGACCATGAGGCGCGATGAAGTAAAGCGCAGATAAGAACGTCATCCACAAATAGGTTGTGGGACAAAGATATATGGCGGCTGATTTTAATGGGGAAACATCTCAGATCATCCACCGCTTTGTTTATGTGTAAACTGAGCGAGTTCATGGCCAATATAAAGATGATTGGAGCAAGAGGGCAACCCTGTCTGAGTCCCCTTTCTGCATGAAAGAAGGGGGAGGGGATCCCATTTATATTTATGGCATATTTGACCCCCTCGATGCAAGACATGATCCATGAAATCATATCCTCGCGAAGGCCAATTTTTATCAAGAGACAACGAATGAAGCCCCAGTCCAGGCAGTCGTATGCCTTTTGTAAATCTATTTTTAGAACGGCACCAGCGATATTCTTGGAGACCATCGAGTAGATGCATTCTTGCGTGGAAGCAACCGCATCAAGAATGTTCCGACCCTTCAGGAATGCATGCTGATCACAGGTTAAATGGATGGCCAGGGTGCCTTTGATGCGTTCCGCTATAATCTTGGAAATAATTTTGAAAGTAATATTGCAAAGAGATATCGGTCTGAAATCTGAGAAGGATTCAGCATCTTTTTTCTTTGGAATAAGGGCAATAATGGTGGATGCTGTGTGGGGATGGATGAATCCATTGATTCGAGATGCCTCAATCATACTGATAAGGTCAGTCTTAATCATATCGAAAAAATGCAAGAAAAATTCTATGGACCATCCATCAGGCCCAGGACATTTGTCCTTGCTGAAGGCTTTGAGAGTGCGTAGAAGCTCCTCCTCGTTGATCGGCTGATAAATGGCATCGTTTGTGGATGCATCGAACATGAGAGGATAATGTTCAATTCCCCATGAAATGTCCCGTATGGCGCATCCCGGACCCCGGCTGTATTGCTTCCTGAAATGAGAGAGTGCAGCATCTGTGATATCCTGTTGGGAGGTGAAGAATCCACCCATGCCATCTTGTATTTTCCAAATGGAGTTGATCTCCCGCCTGTGATTAGCATACCTATGGAAGAACTTTGTGTTCCGGTCCCCCAGTCCGAGCCAAAGTGCGCGGCTCTTGAGTCACCATGTGGATTCTTCGTGTTCCAATATCTTGTTTTTTTGGCGGGTGAGATCGGCAATCAAACATATTTGATGAAACGATTGGGCGTCAGGATCGCGAGTGGAATATATGTGGTCCAATTCAGATTGAATCCGAACCAAGTCCGCATGGTCGAGGCGCCTTTTTTCTCGCTGCCATGCCATAACCTTTCCGCGAACAAAATTCAAACGGATACGAAGGGAGGATCCCATGGGAGAGGTAGCGGATTCTTGCCAAGCAGAAGATACCATGTGATTGAAACCCGGATCATTTATATATGTATGGTCAAACTTAAATGGATATCGCCCACGAATGATGTGCCGGTGCCACTGGATGAAAATCGGCCTGTGATCAGAAATGGAGTCGTTACCAATGGTAAAGACAGGCATACCCATGGAGTCGATGATATCAGACTGTAAGATGACTCGGTCGAGTCGCTTTGCAATGTAGGCATCGTTGGTCCGACCATTCTGCCATGTGAAAGACAATGGAGAGGGGGCAATGTCAATGAGATTCCATGTCATCAGTTGAGTGCGGAGGAAGTCGGCGATGGGGTCCATCTTCCTGCCACCACCCCAAACTTCATCAGGACAGAGGGTGAAATTCATATCACCGATAAGCATAATATGGTGAATTCCGCATAGGTCTGAGGAGAAAAGACGTTCCTAGAATGGGTAGCGATTCATATACGGGGCGTATATGTTAAGTATATGGATGGGGAGTCGCTGACCACGGAAAGAGACCGATAATAGAATGCCAGCAAAACATTTATAGGCATACGCGCGAATCCATAATGGGTTCCACATTGCAACCAGACCACCAGATTGTCCAATTGCATCAAGAGCAACAATGTACCAGGAGGGAAACATCTTCCTGAAATAAGAGATGGAGGTAAACCTGTCATGCATGGATTCCTCAATTAATACCAGCTTAGGGCGGGCGGATCTGAGTAAATGTTTGAGCGCAAGGAATTTTGGGCCAGCGCCGAGCCCGCGGATGTTCAATGAAAGAATGTCCATCATGATGCAGAAGGGCCAGCCAAATCTGCTCTAAGAGGCTGTGAAGGCGGGGATGACATGTCGAGAATCGGAATATCAACCAAATTGGATGAGCGAGACCCATGGGCAGGAGGAGAGGATCTGCCTTTGAAATGGCGGGAGCCTCCTCTGGTGGTCTTACGGACCGTGATATTCCTGCCGGACTCCGGGCTGATCGTGGGAGAAGTATGGAGTCGGGGCTTATGAATAGTAAGAGGTTCGAGGTCCGAGTAGCGATGATGCAAGAGGGAGTCTATATCGCAATCAAAGTGGTTAACAGGTGAGGATACGGGGGAATTGACAGGAGAGATGGGATTAATGGGATCCTTACCACGACCAATAGGGGGAGATTCTCGATGAGGGGAGGAAGATGAGACGAAAATAGGGAGGGAGCCCATGTGGAAATTGCCAATCGGAATGGGGGAGGGAGAGCGAATGGGAGCGTCGTCGGGAGGTTCAGGAATGGAAGAGTGAATGATGGGAGGGGAGCGAGAGGGGGCAGCGTCCCGTTCCGAAGGAGGTATGGATATGGAGGGGATGAAAGCAGATGGGATCCGAGAGGACGGAGATGGCAGATCAGGGGAGAGAGGGAGAGGAGCCCGGGAGTGTCGCCGCGAGGTAGAATCATGATGAGGAAACCACCGGCGGTGAGCGTCACGGCGAGGGCAGTTTTCAATGAGATGACCAGTCGTGTGACAAGCAGTGCACCGGAAGGGGATACCCCAGAAATCCAAGCGCTGAGTGACCTGAATACCCCTCCAAGAAATGTCAATGTGTTCCGGGTAACCCCCCTGATAGGGGCGGTCAATGAGGATCCATGCTATCCTCTTGTCTTTTTCACCAATAATCCATGGATCAGCATAAATGAAGCGACCAATAGAGTTCCCGATAATCTCCAGGATTTCTTTTGACCACATTTCCAGAGGGAGATTCGGGATCTTTACCCAAATCAAATTGTGAGATGGAGTATTCCTGAAAGGATCAAAACCAATGAACCATCGGTGGAGGGCAAGAAAACTCCGCTTATAAACCCATGGAGCGCGGAGAATAGATTCAGAATCTGCAGCATCAAGAAAATGGAAGCTGAACCAATCCTTCATGTGATGAGAAATAATGGGCGAATAACCTATGATAGGCTTCCAATGATCGGAAATCCACTTCCGCACTTCCTGTTCATTCATGACCGGGAAGTGCCATTGTCCAATGAGGGCACATTTCTGTAAGCTGTCGATCCTTTCAGTGAGGTGACAATTGTCCAGTAGGATAGCAGGAGGGGGGGCCGATGACTTTACGGGGGCACGACCCCCTTTAGAAGGCAAATGAGGGCGCGGGGGATGAGTCCGATAGGAATCATTAACAATACTCGAAGGAGGTCGAAGAGAAGAAGGTCCGTCCCGAGCCTGATGGGAAGAGGGGCCAGCCCCATTGGCGCATTCCAGAAGACGAGATTCCTCTGCTTGGATAGCCGCCCGAATCATTGCCTCCGTGGCAGATGAGTCGGACGCGGAGTCCATAATACAACAAAAGGTATGACAGATCAGTAGAGGGGTAAAAAAAAACAGACGATATGATAGTCAGACAGATGAAATAAATGTCATGAGTCGGCATGCAAATAGGAGAAGCACGGAAGGAATGGATGAAGATATAAGACGCATGTTGAAGATCTTCGAAAAGTCATATAGAATCAGAGAAGGACATACAGCGAGGCATAGAAGGACAAAAAGTGAATGGACACTCGGAAGATGGGAGTCCCAAAGCGTCGTCACTGCCAAAAAGAGATATGTGTAGATGAAAAGGACCGAACCAAATCCCAATCGAGCCTGGAGAACATTCAGCCGGGACATTCCCAATAAAAATCATAATGGGGGGTAGGTGGCGTCATGTGGAAGAACGGGCAGATGCCGGCCGGAGAAAAAAGGGGCCAGAAAAAATAATCGGCGACAGAACCAGTGGGAGCCATCTTAAGCTAGGAGGAGCCATGACAACTACAGCAACAGCAATATACAGTAAAAGTGCACCACCAGGATCCAAATCTAACTCGGAAATCAGAACATGGTTGAAAGAAATATAAATATTCCTTCAAGATAATATAGCATCCCGAAAACATTCTAAGAAAAAGATAGAATACGACAGATGCAATATATCAAGATCATGCATATAAAGATGACAGTGAGTCCAGAAAGCATAAGGGAAACATATAATAATATGTGAAGCCAAATGATTATCTTCTGTGTGTGGATGCAGAGGCAATAAACCATGGTGACAAGAAAACCAGGCTTCTAATGAGTAAAGACTGTATATACCAATATTATATGCTCCCGAAAATGCTTCTATCTATATGACTGTACCTACGACTTATGAACCCAGATGCAGATCATCCGAAGCCATATACAGAAAGATAAATGGGAAAGGTGAGCGAATGCGTACCTGAAGGAGCGTCACGACGAAGAAGAGACACCCATCATCTGCAACAAAACCAGTAAAGGAGGGCAGCCAGAAATGAGTGCGAACAGAGAAGGGATGAGACTGGATGGACCCGTGCCATAAAGCACAGGAGCGGAGGAAGGAAACAGATAACCTTATGAGCCTAGGGATAAATAGTGGAGTCCAAAAACGGAGGAGGAAACACGTCCGGGTTTGTGCATGAAATGGAGGCACAGACAGTCTACAGGTGGCGTGAACTAAGACTAGGATGTAGGAGTCCGAAAGCTTACCAGTGGCGATAGCTAATAGACAGAAGAGACTGAGCAGTCATCTGGTAAGGCGCAGAGTTGGCTCTGGCGGAAGAAAGACCAGCCAGAAGGCGAGAGCTGAAAGGCAAAGGAGTCGATACATGCAGTAGCTGGTTGGTCGCAGAGATGGCGCTTTCTCAGTGGCGCTCCTTCCGCACTTCCTCAAGGCATCTCAACTATGTTTCCTACCCTTGCTCATCTATGAGCAGCACCTTTTACATTTATGACAAGCATTTTTCCCCACAAGTTATGGGTTTCTATTTGATTCAATATACACACTATATTAGTAGTATAAGTACAGAAAACATCTCATAACATATTAAAAAGGTAATTCACAAAAACATATACAATTATATAGTCAACTAAATCACATCTTTAATTACTTAGCTAAACTTCAATATAAAAACATATATATAAACTTTGATACATCATAAGCCTCCATTATATTCTCCATTATATTTTTATTCTAAGATTACCTTAATGGGTTCTTCAAATTATACTCTCTTACAAACATGAAATTTTCATAATTTTATGGCAAAAATAATCTAAATTCACATCACATATTTTTATTAAGTTAATTTTTAATATTCTTTTGATTTAATAGTTGATATTCTTTTGAGTATCATATAACAGATGCATCTTGACCGTACAAAAAATTACACATTTCCTTAAAATATGTATCTGAACTAAAAAAACATAACCAAGTTCATAACAGTTAAATGGTAAAATTTTATAGAACAAAAACGTATGCTACAAAGAAAAGAAAGAGCTAATTCACTCGCTCTTAGAGAGAGACCTAAATTACTCTCGTATCAAAGAGGTAGCTATAACATTAGCATGAGTAAAGGTATTTTATCAATTCGCACCTTATTTATGGGCATATGACATTGTTTGCAAGATGTAGGGGATGGCCACGAAGTTTCAATTTAAAAATCTATATAAACAACAAATTTAAAATCATAAATACCGAAATAAGCCGGCCTGTTTGAACTTCTTAAAACATACAAGGATGCCAGATGCATTGTGGTGAGTGACCATTGTCTCATAGCAATGAAACAAACATCTAACTTACACACGGCAAATTGCTTGACGATGGTTACAAACTCTGTAACAAATTGCTTGTCATCAATGTTACCTTTGTTTGCTCGTCAGTGGGCAAATAAATGAAATCGTTGGTGGGCATGTCGTCCACCTCCAGCTCCTGTGGTTCCTGACTTGGGAGAGAAATGAGGTTCCTCTCTCTGGCGTCAGAAATGTCGACGTCCTGGTTCCCAACACGCTGGGCTTCAAGAATTCATGAATTGGCATCGCCCATCATTGGTTCTCGTGGGTGAGGACAGGTTAAATGTGCTTCTTCTCTTTTGTCTCAGTAATCCCACCCTTATCCCCCATGTTGCCAATACAAGGGGGTTCATGGAGTCCACGATGATAAGTGATCAGTCCACTAAAAATTTAGTGGAAGAATCATGTGACAGAAACAGGCAAAGGCAAAGTTCCTGATGACAAGTGATCAGTCCACTAAAATTTACGGGTGATGGATAGTCAATCCACCGAAAACATTGGACAAATCAAAATTGCAACCAACATTAAAAGCAACTATTACCTTTACACTACGCTCTTCCACTTCAGGGAGGCCGACAGTCAGGCAATTAGAGGTACGCAGTAGAAGGAGAAAACTGCTCGGAGGCGCGGCCGTAATACACAAAAGATGCTCAAATGAAGCAGCGCTACAGGAATCCAGTTCTTGGTAAAATTGAAGGTTCAAATGCAAGCCAGATTCAACATGGACACAGTAAAGCACGAAAATTTGTGGCAAGAAATATTGGAAAAGATGAAAGAACGCGGATATGTTGAAGTGCAGAGATCTGTGATCGTAAACGGAGAAATCTGGTAAGAGGATCCAAGAATCCACGGGAAAACGAGCCACTACGAGACGAGACGTGTACGAGCAAATAGAAAAATTGTCCAACGCACAAGCAGGCTGCGGGACTCATAAAAATTTGCTGTTACATTCAAAACCATCAGCAAATAATAACAGCAAACTTTTACCAGTCCCGCAACCTGGTTGTGCATGGCACAGTTTTTCGATTTCACTGTACACGAGTCTCGTAGTGACTCATTTTAGCGTGGATTTTTGCATCTTCTTAACAGATTTGTCCATTTACGAACACAGATCTCTGCACTTACATATGCGCGTTGTTTCATATTTTTTCGATATTTCTTGCCAAAGAGTTTTGTGGTTTACTGTGACCTTGTTGAATATGGGTTGCATTTTCGGAAACTGGATTTCTGGCTTTTTCAAGATTCTACAGCGTTCTTTCATTTGAGCATCTTTAATTGATTACCGAGGCGCCTCTAACAAGTTTTATCTGAGTGCTTGACTTTAGCCTCCTACAAAATAACCGAGAAAGTAAGATTATGAAAAAGTGTTATGTAATAGAAGATCTGGCAAGTTCTCACGACGAGGACATCTGGACAATTAGGAAAGTTCAGATATTTTTATATATATGTGATTTGAGAGCTTAGCTATAGGTCTCTAGATTTCTAAATTAAATTAATATGGATGTATTTTTATTTTAGATCTACAAAGTTTCTACAGGGATCAAATCTTTTTGGCTGTATGCTAATTGACATATTAAAGTATCTGATCTCTCTCTGTATGCTAATTGACATATTAAAGTATCTGATCCCTCTCTCAATAGATCCAAAGTAAAGATGGATCCAGGCTGGTTTAATTTCCCCCTTTAAATAAGGTACATTCCACTTCAATACCATGGGTCAATACCATTTGTTATCAATACCATGACTCAATACCATGTAGCACCGTTATTTTTATTATTATTATTACTAGGGTTAATAGTTTTTTTTGCATGGTATTGATAATAATTTGGCCCATAGGCTTCACTTAAATAAAACATCTTTTTCCAAAAAAATGTTTTATTTATGTACCATACCTAATCTTTATTTATATTTTTGTTAATTTACCATACCTCTATTTTATTTATTTATTTATTACTTTACCATACCTGTTTTATAAATATGGTATTTAGTTCATGGTATTAAAATGGTATTTGGCCCATAGGCATCACCTAAATAAAACTTTTGTTTTGAGTCTTGGTAAATATAAAAAGGTTTATGGAGTAAATATAAAAAGAGGTTTTATTTATTTACAGTACCTCAAGTTTATTTATATTTTTATTTATTTATCATACCTTCAATTGATTTATATTTTTATTTATTTATTATACCTATTTATTTGAATGTTCATAAACCTCTTTATATTTTTAAATTATTTTGTAAACATAAAGATTTAACATTTTTTAATGGAGTGTCTATCCTATTTAGAAATCAATCTAATTATTATTACTTATAAACATTAGATTAAAAATGTTTAGGGACACCATTAGATTAAAAATGTTAAATGACAATTTATCAAGAATTTATTCCATAGTTATTAGATTATTATGTGTAGATTTGACATTAGATTAAAAATGTAAAATTTTAAACATTACATGTTAAATGTTTATATTCACATTTATATTTATGTACATTTACTAATTGAGATCTACCCCATATTGAATTGTAGAAATTTTTTAACAAATATCAAAATCAAGATTCAATTAAGTGTCAAAATTCAATTATAATATAATTAATTCATTGAAAATAAATATTTATTACTATATACCAAGAAATAAATAATTATTTTTATAATTAAAAAAAATAAATAATAATATTATATTATTAATTAATAATTATCAAGAATAAGCGAATTAAAAAAAATCCATGTCAAAAACATTAAGCAGTATGCAAGTATTGGAAGTAAAAACATAAAGAAACAAATCACCACACTATAAATATAGCTTAAAAAAAACAATGCCATAAATAAAATAACTCAAATGATATAAATTAATAAAATTCAAATTAAAATTAATTAAAAAAATCAAGAAAGAAAGTTAAATATCAAAAGTACAAGCATTACTAAAACAAAAGAAAAAGAAAAAAAATAAAAAATAAAAAATAAAAAAATAAACAAGATCTCACGTGAAACAAGATAAGAGGGGCTACAATATGTTCCCTTTTCTGCATTCTTTAATGTTTGTTGATATATTAACCAATATTGTGTAATGGTATGGATACAATACTTTATGTGAGGATATTACTGTAATGCATTACAATAATTATGTTATATTATAATAAATTTTATTCTTTAAATTAGAGAAATAAAGTGTTCATTTTTATATAATTAAATTTAATTTTTTGATATTTTACAAATATATTTGGACAATGAAATACATATAATATAATAATAATAATTCATAGATATATGTGTTTGGAGTGTGTTCTAAAAGTGATTTTTCTTTGATAAGATTTATCTTTTTCATAATCGAAAAATGGGTTAATGACACATTAAACAAAGGCATCTAGGAAGAGTGAAAGGTCACCCCTTAGGAGGAGTGGCTAATTCAAGATGGTGTGGCTTTTCATAAATAATGATTATGTAATAATGATGATTGTGGCTATGGGTCAAGGGATTACAGTGATTGTTGTCCCCACTTCTAGATTGATTATTGAGTTATGATGGGTTTTCCCACTATGTAGAGAAAAAATATTAATAATAAAAACTAGAATTAACATAGATGTAGTCTCACTCGTAGATTAAATGAGCTTTTCTAGTTAATTTTAGTCAAAATCTTCGAGAAAATTTTAAAAACTTGAGTTTAAATTGTTTAATGTGTAGAATTTGATGAGCTCAAGAGTTCTTAGGGAGTGAGCTTGAATTTAAAGTATTTAATGTGTAGAATTTGATGAGGTCATGGGTTCTTAGGGGGCGTTGAATCCATTTGCGCATTCACAAATGTATTTAAAACAAATCAAAATCGAAATCTTCCTTGAAATTTTATCACTGAATTCTCTTGAAAAATACTATTTTGTCTATAAGTTAGACTATGCCATTAACATGTGACTAGTTTGTCTATAAGTTAGACTATGCCATTAACATGTTCATAATGATATATATGTTAATATATGTAACATACACATTACAATTCACATGTATTTTTTTTTTACTAATGACTTATGATGACCTCATATTCATATTAGTGGAAACCCCATATCGGTATGAAAGTATTAATGGATTCATAATATGATTGAAATACAATAACTCGAAATATTAACTAAGATGTTTTCATTTCATTTCACAATAGCCATACCTTAGTTGCTACCAACAAAATTCATTAGACCATAAGATACTTTTATGTACACATTTAATTAATTTTCTCAAGGTGATGACCTCCCGACATTTCATGGAATGTATGTTCCTAGCTTACATTTAATTTCTACTTTAAACACCCAACTCCACCGATGTCTAATGCCACCAACTTCCACGCCTCCATTTTTTCAAATGCCATGTGATTCTCCCAACTTAGTTTGTACTGAAGGGCATGATCCGACGATTCACCATGATTCGAGGTGTTATGGCTAATGATGCATTGACCTCCATCCCTCATTTGGTCATTCAGCTTGGGAAGGCTCTCAGAAAATTGCTCTGCAAAACCCTAGCAATATTAGGGCCATGTTCGGGTAGGAGGACTATGGTTCTCTCCCCATATTCGATAGAGAATTCGACTAGATCTTCTAGATCCACCATCATTGTAATCATACATTCTCCACTCTTACCAGATTAATGTATTTCATACATAGGTGAGGGGTTATGGTTTACAGTGGCTTAAATTTCACAGTTCGAGTTGAAGTTTCCCTCATGCTTCATGTTGTTAGATGATTTCTTGACTAAATTTTTTCTTTTAATCTTTTTCTGTAGGCATTATGATTGTTGTGGCATCCAATACCTCTGGCACTGAAGAAAATACACTCAAACTCTTGAAAGGTAATGTGTCGAATTCTAAGCTTGGCCTTCTTCAAATGTTCTATAAATTTTTTCTGGACGTTTAACCAGCACAACATTTTAGTGCAGGGAAGCCTTTATCAATTGGAAGTTTAGATGCATTTGCTCGGTTCTAGAATACCCAACAATGACAGGTCCAAAGGTCCTTCATCGAAATAGAGAATGGTGTGGACACCTCCCTTTAAGGTTGGTTGGCCTTTGGCCTAAGCCTATTTAATGCATCGCTTGGTCCTATTATGTTTTATAGGTGATTTGTTAAAGGATTTCTTCTTGCACTTAGATATGGTTGCAAAACCCTTTGTTGTAATAAGCTATATGCCCTTTTTGAAAACTATAATTCTGTTAATTTCCTTGTTTAAGGTTTTTGTTATTCATGGGTTGGTTTGTCCTCCTAGTTGTCATAACAACATAGCCATTCTGTTGTCTCTGTTTGGTGGACTCAATACATATAGACAATTGTATTATGCTTTTTAGTTTTCACATTTTTATGAGTATTTGGCAACAATTCAAGCTGTTTTTAGTTCACTATTAACTTGCTTCAGATTACTTAACAGTGGCTTTCGTCTAGTTGGACTATTTGATTATGCATGGCTAAATAGATAATTGCTTGCTCTTTAAGATTTCTACTAAGTACTAGATCATCTTTTACCCATAACTACATTCCTTGGTGTCCAAATAAGAGTAGCCAAAGAATAAAATCTGGGTTAGACAATTGATGTTTACTCCTTCTATTGAGTGATACTAAACCCCATTCAGGGTTTTCTTTGAAGCTCCACCAGCGGAATCGAATCTTTCTACAGTTTGCTTGAGTTGTTTTTTTTTCTTAGTTCGATTCAGCGCATTTTCATTGTTAATCTATAAGCTTAACTACAATCCCCTACTTGTTCCTCAATTTCATTCATATTTCCTATTTTCTCATCCCTACCGAGATAATGGAAGGGTTCTTTTTTCAAGAGCGAGTTATGTTAATGTTTGGGATTTTAACTAATTGCTTATTTCCTCCTTTTCATTGAAAGTTTCTATAGCTATTCATTTGCTATGAAATTAGATTATGCATACATTCTATCAAAGCTGAGGGAGCTAAGTAACAACCTTGCCTTGATTCAGTAATCTTGCCCTTCCTATTTCTTCTCTGGCGGCTTCACACCTTGCCTTCTTACTTGCTTTGGTTCGGCCTACCTATATGAGTTACTTTATTATTTTAGATGTCATTTTTGGTAAGGGAATGAATTTACACAATCTTTGTGCATACGTTATTACAATCTTGATTCACTTATAAAATTAGTCTTTGGTACACCGTTGTTGTACATAACTTTAAAAAAATAATCTTCCTTCCTAACAAAATGACATTTCATTAATTGTATAGTCTTTGTTTACATAGGTTACTACGCAGGTCTAATGTATATGGAGTGCGTACATGCAGAAATAATTACTGCGTACCCAGAGATAAACATGTTTTTAAGTGACTTTCTCTCTCTTTGAGGTTTTGACATGAAGAGCAGAGGTATGGGGCTTGACAAAGAGGACAATGTGGCTATTGATGAGGCCACATACTGCAAATAGTCAGGGTGACAAAATTCAGTGTAACATAGACTATCTAAGTTTATTCTTTCACACAAAATTTTTTATTCTCTATTATCACCTCAATAAATTCTAAGCAACTGCCCCATTTGAAGATAATTATCTAGGTTATGTGCGACAAAGTAAATGAAAATAGAGTAAAATTAATTAGATTAAGTGTTAATACTTCAACCATCTAATTCATACTATTAATGCATAGTATTAATAAACATGCATTTTCTACTTATCTACCATTAGAAGACTAGTTTATTGCGAGATGATTCCTCTTGACCCTTCCGATGAGAATTTGGCGATTTCGTCCAAGATTCTGCCCGAAGATCCTCTTTATCCTCGGAACAATTTGTCAAGGCAATAGTTAATTTGTGTTGGCCTCACGACCCCAAGTCAATCTTGAAAACACTTTCTCCCACGAGGGAAGATAATCTCAAGAGGTTTTCCCACTCAACTGTCGTTCAGCTCAAGGAATCCTTCTATTTTTTCCAAATCCCCTTCTCCTCTCCTCTCTTTCCTCTTGTAAGAGAAAATAAGGTAAGGGGATAACTGCTCCTAACTGGTAACTATCTGGGGAAAAGAGAGTTACTAAGGTTCATTCATAATTCCTTAGATCTTCCAAAGATATAGTGTTAATGTTTCCATAACTAACTTAATTACCATTCATTTTTAATGACATCACAATAATTAATTATTTATCGTCTTACTCATACATAATGGTAAAAATGTCCAAAAATTAAATTAAAAGTCTAGGGCTGTCACATCTATCCCCCCTTAGCGGAACACTATCCTTGGTGTTCATTCCTCCATCTACTCCTGAAATAGTCCAGGATATGCCTCTTGCACAAAGTATTTATTTTCCCAAGTGGCTTCTTCTGGGCTGAAGTGCTTCCATTGCACTTTAACATGGATGATAGCTCACCTCCATAACATTACTTCTCTCCGATTGAGTATGCATAGGGGCTCGACCATAAATTCTCCTTTTGGCTCGACCTACCACCAGTACAATTGTCATAAAATTGACATGCATATAAACATATATATAGATGACAATATATTTTACCTACATCTTTATATATATATATAATATATATATATTTTACACCTGAACCTCTTGCTAATTTATTATGTGCCTCGAGTCATACACATATTTCTTTAAAAGGGAAACATGAAATACTTTGTGAACCCGAATGTGACTCGATAGTACGATTTGATATGCAATTGGTCCTACCCTGTATAGAATCTGGAAAGGACCATAGAACCGAGGGGCCAACTTAGCATATTTTCCCCATATGAGAGTACTTATTTTTGGTTTAACTCTTATGTACACTTGACACCCTATTTGGAACTCCTAATAGGTTCTTATCTTATTGACATAAGCTTTATGTCTATCTCTGCGGCCTTCAAATTTTTCAAGACCTTTTTCATTGTTCATTCCATTTCCTCCAGCATATCCCATCCTAATATCATTTTATTCTCAGGAATGTTCCAGTTTGCAGCGATGGTACACTTCCTCCCATAGATTACTTCAAAAGGACTCATTTTCAATGACTTGTGACAACCATTTTCGTAAGAAAACTCTACCAAATGTAGGTATTCTCCTCATTTTCCAGGTTTGTTCCATCA
Source organism: Pinus taeda (assembly GCA_000404065.3). Taxonomy (NCBI): domain Eukaryota; kingdom Viridiplantae; phylum Streptophyta; class Pinopsida; order Pinales; family Pinaceae; genus Pinus; species Pinus taeda. The sequence continues at coordinate 4,032 of APFE031236049.1, read as the reverse complement.
CATACATATGCAACATGTCCTCTACCATCTGATTGACTCTTTCACTTTGTCCATCGGTTTGGGGGTGGCAAGTAATGCTGACGTGAATTTGTGTACCTAACCCTGTAAGTAGCTCTTTCCAAAAATAAGATGTAAACTTAACATCTCAATCAGAGATTATGACTCGAGGAATTTCATGTAGCCTAAAAATCTCTTTCATGAATATGTCTAATATTTGGGTTGTTTGGTATGTGGACTTGATAGGTATAAAATGGGCATTCTTGCTCAGTTTGTCTACACAACCATAATTGAATCATTTTGTCCTTTTGGTCGGGGTAAACCTATCATAATATCTAAGGTTATTGTATCCCACTTCCATTCAGGAATGGGTAAGGGATGCAATAACCCATCATGATGTTGATGCTCAACTTTGAATTGCTGATATTTGAAGTGCCTAGATAAATATTCTACAATATCTTTGCTCATGCCATGACAGTAATAATTTTTCTAGATAGCACAAAAGAAAAAAATAATTATAGCATGGGTGAGTAGCTCAAAGACTTCTATGAAATTCATATAACATAATTTGCTTTATTTATAATTCATTAGGAACATATATACGGTTTCTAAAGATCAACAAATTCTCACGGTTAATATTGTAGCCTTTTTTCTCTGTAGAATTTTGTGCAGATTTAACTTGTTGCCAAAGATAACCATATTCTCGGTTCTTCTAAGCTTCTTCCTTTATTTGTTCAACAAAATTGAATTCTGCTTGACTAAATGAAATTTTGTAGATATAATGCAACTTCCTACTTAATGCATATGCCACTCAATTCTATTTTCCCTTTAAACATTTCATTTCAAAAACAAATTCACTTAAGAATTCAGTCCACTGAGCTTGGTGCGTGTTCAAGGAGGGTTGATTGAAAAAACTAGTTAAGTTGTTATGGTCTGTTTTGAGAAAAAAAAATCCCCAACAAGTAGTGTCACCACACTTTTAAAGTGTGAACTACAACAGTTAAATTTAAATCGTAAGGAGAATATTTCTTCTCATGTTCTTTTAACTTATGAGATTCGTAAGCAACCACTTTATTGTTCTACATTAAAATTCCACCTACACCCTCTTTACACATATCTGTACAAACTATAAAATATTCCTCAGGATCTGTAATCTTCAACATAGGCGTAGTGGTGAGTAAATGCTTTAAATTTTCAAAAATATCTTAGCAATCTCTAGATCACCTAAAACGTGTTCCCCTTTTTAGCAAGGAAGTATTTAGATAAGCGACCTTTGAAAAATTGCTTATAAATATCCTATAATAACTAGAAAGTCCCATAAAGGAGCGTATATCTGCCACATTGGGTGGAACAAGCCAGTCCATGATGTTCTTGATTTACTCTACATACTAGATTTTATCCTTAAGAAAAGCAAATTTGCTAAATTTGGCACAAAGATGGTTTTCTCTTAAAGTTTGTAACATTGTCTAAAGATGTTCTTTATGTTCCTCTATACTCCTACAGTACACTAGGATGTCATCAATAAATATAAGAACAAATTTATCAAGAAAAGGATGGAAATTTCTAGTCATCATACTCATGAACATTGCTAGAGCTGTAGTGAGTCTGAACGGTAGAACTACAAACTCATAATGGGCATAGTGTGTTCTAAATCCAGTCTTATATGTATTCATCTTTAATTCGAATATGATGATATCCTGATCATAAATAAATTTTTGAAAATACCACAACACCCTTAACTTGAAAAAGAGGTCGTCAATTCGAGGTAATAGGTACTTATTGTTAATTTTTACCTTATATAGTTGTCTCAAATCTATGCATAACTGCAAAGTACCATCTTTCTTTCTCACAGATAAAATGAGGGATCCTCAAGGGGATATGTTGGGTCGAATATAACCCTTATCCAACAGCCCTTGGAGCTGCATTTTTAATTCAGTTAACTCAAAGACACTCATTTTGTAGGGAGCTTTGGAAACTGGGGCGGCTCAAGGGACAAACTCTATGGTAAAATCAAGTTTTCTTTGAGGTGGTAAACAAAGAATATCTTCTAGAAATACATCTTTAAATTCTTGAATGACTGGTACTTTCTCCAAGGAAGATAGTTTATCTTTAGATTTTGTGTACCCTACTTGAACCATGTAGATTTGACAATCTTTATGCATGAATCTTGGTAGCTGGTGGGTTGTAATGTGCTCTAACTTAAATTCTCTTACACTGTAAATTTCTATTTTGGTGCGATCCTTGCATAGGAAGTTAATTTTCTTATCTTGATAGTTTACTAAGTTCCATTTCCATTCTAGAATTCCATGCCTATCAACACATTATAGGAACCTAATGGTACTAAATTTAAATTGGGCCTAATATGTTATCTTGCCAATTCAATTTCACAGTCTTCTATTTTTGCATTAAATCTTCTTTTAGCCCTTGTGGCTAGTTGGACAAACCACAGGTTTTTAAACTTTATACTTTTCAAATGACATAAATCAACTATTCTTGGGATGACATAGCTCAGGCTTGCATACGAAGCTATTAAAATGGAAACATGGTGATTGGATATTTTACGTTCAAGTTCCACCATCAAGGGTTGATATTCTGCCTAGCAATCTTCCATTGTTTCCTTAATACAGGGTATGTTCCATGCCATATCATCGACAGTAGAAACTTTTTGAACCTTTTTAGCAGGTTCTCTCACTCTATGGGGGTAAATTTTCTAATGGGGTTCCCCACAACCAGAACACTACAAAGGAGGTTTAGGAATCTGACCAGATTCCAACTTGCTTGATGCTTCACTTTGTTTCACTTCATTCTGAGGTATATACCTCTGTTGATCTCCGTTAGCAGATCCATTTGGTCTTGTTACATGACATTTTGTCACTTTCCCTATACTCCTTGTTCCTTCATCATGGAGGACCTCTAGAGGGAACCCTACACACCTTCCCATCATGAAGAGCATGCTTTTAAATCCCTCTTAATGTGCATAACATTCCCCTTTCATAATTTCCCAAGAATCTTCCTTTAATCCCTGTTTTCAAGACGAGTGCTAGTGCTCAATTCCTTCCTTGCACCGGTTTCCAGAGTTCAAAACTAGGCCTAACACTGAATGGCACAAGTGAGTCCTTGATCACTCATGCTTATCCTCTTTTGGCAAGTTTTTATGAAAGGGAATCAAAGCTTCTAGGTCTAGTTGCTTCGTGAATGAAAGTCTGGTAAATGGTTGGGCTGGATAGAGTCGAAGAAGTCAGTTTGGGCTCCTTTCCCCTAGTAATATGCAACAAAAAAAAGAGGTAAGTCATCGCCCATCGTAAGGCAAACCATCTCTCCTCCATCAAAGCTATATAAACTCCTCCTTTTCAAGCTCAACTAGTCCTTTTTGGAGCTTGAATAATCAACAAGATATATATAGCTTTAGCCTTCCAGTTTATGTTTGTGAAGGGAGAATAATGTGTTTGGTTTGATTTGGATCTAAAGGGAAGAAGCCTTAAAATTCCATTGTTAAGGCTAACCATGAGATGCTAGTAGAGGTAATTTAATATTCAAGAAGTAATTTAATAAATTATTTCTTTTCTTTTTTCAATTTCTATTATATATCTTATATATATATATTTGATTTCTATAAATATTATACTAATAATATTATCCTATAATAGACTATTATAACGTTATATATATTTATTAATATACAATTAATAAATCTAGTCTAAATAAATTATCATTTTAAGCTAAACTCTAAGATTATTTGAATTCATACTATTGAACCTATTATTATAACTATAATATATATATAGTGGTTAATAAACAATTAAAGTAAAGAGATTATTTACCAACCATTATAACAATCTAGTTATTATTTCTAATATATATTTAGTTTTTAAAATAGTTTATGTTAAATAGTTGGTATATTGAATTCTACTTTTAAACTGGAATTAGTTTATTTTTACCTCTTCCTAATTACCTAAAAAAAATTTAGATAGATAAATTTTGAACCCTTATATGTAATAATATATTTACCTAATTACGGGGGTAGTTTTAAATTAT
>APFE031236047.1:0-20526 GCA_000404065.3 Pinus taeda | reverse complement strand
AATTAGGCAAATGAAGTGTTAAGGTAGAATTCATGGTTGCTATGCTCTGCCTTTAAATTTGCTTAATATCAATGTTTTCAGCTGTTTAAGGAGAATTAAAGGTGCTTGCTTGCTCTCCTTAGCTTCTCACCAGTCATTTTCATCCATCCACATCTATCAAAGGCATCAATACAGTCTCCTACCTTGCCCCAAAGAACCCCTTGCGAAAACTGTGTCCAATCCCCGCACCCAAAATTGCCTTTCCCCAATTTTCCACCAAAACCCTAAAAATCCCTAAATCAAACCTTTTTATCAGTTTACTAGCCTAAAATCAGTGTTTCCACATTGGTTATCTCACCCATTGAAGATAGTTACCGAGATAGACCGGAGAGAGTCCTCTCCTGCCCCGTAGGGCTAGCTACGAGGCTAAGTGGTTTGATGTTGCCTTGAAGTTTACCTTTTTTAAACCTGAGGTGAAATTTCAAGCGCTAACATATTGGCGACCATACTGGGGAGAACATTCGACTTGTTGATTGTCTTGTCCCAGTACATGAAATCAAATTTCAGATCTAATGCTGATGGTGGACAGCAGACAGACACATATGCAGGCTAAACCATTCACCTGGCGACTCCAATTCAATCCAGACATTCCAGTGCTCGCTGATCCATTCATGCAATGGTAGGGTATGTGGAAAACCTTACCCTGTGTGAAGCTGTAGAAGAAATAAGAAATGAGTTAGCAGATACTAAATTTGATGAAGATGTTTTCAGTGCCTTGCTTCAATGGTCAAAATCTTCAAAGTTCCCTTGGTTCGAGTTAATTGTTGAAAGAATTGAAAAGGAGATTCAATGTTTAGATGAGCAGATTCAGTCATATGATTTTCAAGACCCTAAAAAGTTCTTGGAAATCCTTCCTCCATCAAAACAAGAAATAATAGACTTGCCTACAGATGTTTACATTGAAAATGTGCAGCTGGAAGTATGTATTACAGAGTTGGGGCAGCCAACAGAGTTTGGCCATCGCGATCCAATAGCAGCATACATGGACATGTTTTTCAGTTCGATTGATAGATCAGGCTGTCTTATACATATCCAGGCTCATTACGTGCATGAAGAGCTGCCAGCAATAACATCTTCGTCCTGGTGGAAGCATTCTCGAGCGGCATCACTCTCAGGTTTACTTGAATGGTTAATCTGGGACTTCAGTATTACCTGATTTAGTGTTTTTGTAGCATAGTAGGGTAGATTTTGTAAATAAATAGGCAGCCAAAAGGAAGCATTTTGTCCCAGTTTTATTACAGTTTAGTTTGAAGTTTGCCGAAGTAGTCTTTCAATCAATTCAGTCACTTTCCAGTCAATAAGTTGAGTCTTCAGTTGTGTCGATTTGTTGGAATGATGACTCCATTGCCCAATGGATGGAGGCACTGTCTGCTCTCCCAAAGTTCTGCGGTTCTTGGAGCTGATGTTAGACTCCGTCTTGTATGTCAAATGTGAGATTGATTCTTCTTCAAAACCCTGTTTTGAAGAAGAACTCATTAAATGTGTTTTTTTTTAGAATACATATCAGCTCTTCAAATGACAGCGGTTTCATCAAATCCTATCCTTGCAAGCAGACAAAGAAAAAGCCCTTATTCAAAATCAGTGAATGTAAAAAGGGAATTAGAAAACAGAGTTTGCAATGTGCAAATATGGACAAATATGGAAGGCGCCCACTTCTAATGATTGCTGTAGGAAGAATGCATAAACTGCTTCACTTTTGAAGAAACAAGCTGAACAATTAGCTGAGATGGAAGTTCATTATAAGGAAGAGCAAGTCCTTAGAAAGTGATACTTCAAACATGATGGAAAATATGAAAGATAATATCAGATACCTCAAAATTTTTATAATAAAAAATGTCTGGATATTGGGCTTCTGATTGGCCAAGGTCATTAGCACAGAGGCATAGAACATGAGTGACACCCAAAAGCTGCAGTGTATTTATAGATCTTGCAGCCAAAGCTCCACCAATAAACAAAGAATCTGTAACATGTGATGGCTACTCTGAGTCGGCAGCTTGAGAGACCAAAGCCATCCTTTCCAGAAGGTGTTCCAACCTCACCTTTAATTTATAACTGTCTATGACATTTTGTGAATCCCCTCCTTCAAAAATAAAAACCGGTGTTGAAATTCATTTCATGGCAAAGTTTAATCACTTCTGTTCCAAGAATTTCATTCCAATGTTCCGGTTCCCTTGCTCAACTCACTATCAAACTTTGCAATCTTGTTCAAATCCTTCAATTTAACTGTCAGGCGCATACTGTGAGATGAATCACTATTTCCTTTTGAATATTTTTCATGATAGTTCTCTTGAAAAAATGGTGACATTTCTAAGTTATCCCTATAAGGTGATTTTGAAGCATGAACCAGACTTAAATGAGTTCACTGTCGTGCACAGCCAAATGATGGTTTCATGAGAATTCTTATGGATTTGGATAAGAAACTGTATGGAAAACCTTCTATGGATTGGCAACGAAGGAAGCCTATCATGAGGAGTTGCCCAATTTGTGGCAAGATTGTAGGTGTTAGTAGCAGTTCCTTGAAACTTCATTTGCAAAAGTCACATCGGCAGCTGTTGACGAGAAGTGTGGATAGTGTAGAAGCAAAAGAATTACAACGGATTCTTGATTCTGTTATAATTGGTTGCTAAGAAGAAGTTTTCCAAGTAATTAGTCTTAAAGAAGTTTTGGCTTTATGTTATCTTTGACCAGGAAGTGCTTTTAGTGTACATGAACTTGCCTTGACACTTTATGCACATAAGCTTCATGAGCCTGAGCTTGCTCTTTGTCATTGTGATCGTATCTATCTTGCTGTCACCTTAGTTATAAATGGTAAGATGACAAGCAGTCCAGGGGCACTACATCAACCAGATCAGACAACATCTTTCAATATCTATCTCACACTCCTGCAAGTATATCTCAATCCACAGAAATCAACAAAGGAATTTGATAGAACTATTGCTACCCTTACTTCATTCAGAGGACCAGTAACACATAAATATTTGGTTTTCGAAAGATTTTGTGTACATATTGTCAATAGACATCTCTTGAACTACACAAAGCCATCATATCAGAAATGTGTAATTGGTAAATGGCTTGATAAACTGCCATCATTATTAGAAATGGTTCGATCTGCTTTTATTACAGAGGAAGCCACTGAAGCTCTGCACTAAAAGAGGCACACGTGGTTGCAAAGGAGCTCGCTGATATCTATGACTTTGTGGCACTCTGTTTTCAGCCAAGATATGAAATATTTCAATTTATGGTGCAGCTTTATACTGAGAGATTCATTCAAATGCTTAGGTTGCGAAGTAACAGAGCAAATGAGTTGTCAAACATTGAGATTTTGAAGGTAACAGGATGGGTTAGTGCAGGTTGCATTTATGAGACTGAAGGTCGTATTTCAGAGCGCATGAATGTAGAAGATGATGTGGATGGCGATTCAAGCAGTGATGAAGATATGATTATGAGGAAACCTCAAGTGGTTCTAAGCAGAGAAGCTGTCTATAAGGCAAACCACAAAGGTACAACTTCAAGTAAAAAGAAAATAAAAAGCCAAGCTACAGCGTGTTATGCGTAGCATAAAAAAAAGCAACAACGTGTAAATTCAGAAAATCTTGATTGGGTAGCTATTCGCCTCTCCAACATTTGAAGGATCCACAAGGGTTTGCTGAGAAGCTTTTTTCTCGCCTTCAGACATGCAATGAGCGATTTAAGGTTAAAATGATGATTATTAAAGTGATTGCACGGTTTCTTCAGAAATATGTTCAGCCTCAGTAGCAGTCTAGGCTTGTCAGCCTGTCATGATATGGCGCCTCCTGATGCAGTTGAACCATTACTGAAAACAGTCAGTGAATCAATTTGTACATGATCGAGCTCGTACTAAGATGATTGATGTTGGTTTAAATGTTGTAAGGGAAATCTGTCTACGAATGTCATTTTTGATGACTGAGGATTTACTTCGTGACCTTGCCCTGTATAAGAAGTCTCATGAGAAAGCAGTATCATCAGCAGCTCGATCCCTCATTGGCATCTTCAGACAGATATGCCCATCATTATTGGATAAGAAAGATCGTGAGGGGGTCTGTATTCTGTGATGTGGCAGTCAATTGCAAATACTTCGGCATTCGATCCGTCTTCAAAACATATGCGGTGGATTTTCTCTAGATTATCAAGATCTTTTCCTAATTTCGGTAAAATGGCCAATGCATTTCCAGAAATTTGGGGGGCGGTTGTAATTTTCAGAATGTGCAAAGTGGCAGAGAACAAGATACAATTGCCTTTGTTTGTCTTCAGTAATGGGATTGACACCTGTAAATGCCACCTCTTCATTAGTTATCAACAGATTTGAGTAGAAAATGGAGCGCTTTTCTATCTTCAAAAATGCTGATTGGCTCTTAGTTTTGTTTTGTTTAGTAATGATAAAACAAATTCCTTGTCTTGGGGTCGATTGTTTTTCCCCTAGCAGAGTTTATTTTTAAATGTATTAAAAAATCATTTGAAAAAAAGAGTGAGTAGAGAGAGAATTCTGAGTGTTGGTGGAGGAAAACCGAGTGTCATTGAACAACTTTTTGACAGAGATTTTAATGAAAATACACAGCTCTGGCTCCTGAGATTCCTGTGGTATGACAATTTAGCAGAAGTTTTCCTTCTGTTTCATATGTAACCTGTTATGTTTTCATTTCACTTCATGATCATTTCCAATTGAACAAATGAAGTGTTTAGGTAGAATTCATAATATTTTATGCTCTGCCTATAAGTTTGTTCATATTTAATGTTTTCTTCTGTTTGACAAGGATTCATCCTCTATGCCCTTGTCATCTCCTCAGCAGTCTTGCCATTCCATTTAATCTCAATTTGATGTTAAATTTCTTGCCTACCTTGCCTCAGGAGATAATCTGTGTTTTTTATTATATTTCTCTGTTCAAGTTGTTTCTTTGCCCCATGCAGCCCAGAAAACCCCATTATCCATTAAAACCCCTTTTTCTATCAGTTTACTAGCCTAAAATCAGTGTTCTTTATTGGTCATCTCTGCCCTTTGAATACCTTTTGCCGAGATAGACCGGAGAGAGCCCTCTCCTGCCCCGTAGGGCTAGCTACGAGGCTAAGTGGTTTGATGTTGCCTTGGAGTTTACCTTTTTCAGCCTGAGGTGAAATTTCAAGCGCTAACAGTTCCTACAAATGCGCAGCGGAGTGTTAAAGAAGAACAACATGCATTTCAAGAGGTTGATGGAGGTACAAGAAGCAGTAAAGAAGTCTGTCAAGATGGACATGAAAGAGGTGGCCTCTTTGATAGATGGGAGTCCCATGAGAAGGTATCATCCAAAAGTTGTTGGTGAGTTGTAGGTGGGGTCGAGGCATGGGTCTAGAGACCAGAGAGCTTATTTTCATGTAGGGAAGCAAAGATAGAGAAACTTAGCCCTTCCACCATTATAACAAATAGGAAGGGAGAGAATGGATCCCCTTTCCTGATACCCCTTAAAGGATTGAAGGGTTGTGAAGGTGATCCATTCAAGAGGATGGAGAAGAAAGCTCCTGACACCATAGCCATGATCCACTTGATGCTTTCTTTGTGGAACCCAAATGCATCCAAGACTTATCTCATATAGTTCCAGCTAATTTTGTCAAAGGATTTGGAGATGTCTAGCTAAATCATCATACCAACTTTTTTTGGGATTTGAGAGAATGAATAAGCTCATGAGAGAAGATGATACTATCCATGATTTGTCTTCCTTCCTGTTATGAATAATTTGATATCTATGGATAAATATTAATTCCCTAGATAAGTAGCCATATCTAGAACAACAATTTAAAGCACTTTAACCTTTTTCTATAAACAATAGTTAAGACAAAGAGAATGAGAGGACCTACTTGTACTTTCAATTTCCTCTTGTCTCCTTTGTATCGTTCCCGTCATTCTTTCCCGTACTTAACATGGTTGAGAAGTACTTGTAAACATCAACAGAAGACAAAGAACCAATCAAAGCAAAATATCTATTGATTACAAATAAATGGAATCAGATACATCCACACATACAAGCATCGCATATCAAGATAAGCATATGGAAAAAGGTGCAAATACTTTATTGAATAGAAGTATGAATTACAATCATGAAGCCTGATTCGAAGTCACTGCTCCAGCTTTGGTTCCATCCACATCACATTATAAGCATGATAATTCCAACAACATACGCCACTTACAATAGTGTCAATTCTCAAACTAACATTATCTCCTTACAATCATCAAAGTCCAACCCCTGATCACTTAGATGAGTGTTAAATTTATAGGAGGATGAAGGAGGTTATGTCATAAATGGGGGTATTGAATGACCTTCCATACTTAGAATTAGTTCCATGGAGGAAGGGACAAGAGGATGGGATGCATCTTAATTCATTCCTCATCCATTTTCGAGCTCGTAGAAGTTGATAAGTGAGGGAAAATTCTAGATGATTCCAAAAGATAAGAATATTCCCCAAACCCTATGTGAATTTCTCTCAATCTCGCCCAACGCAGGTGAAAGAGGGCCTAAATGCTCTGCAAAGCACCCTGACATGGACTCAACTGCTCTGCAATGCACCCTTACATGGGCCTACTTGCACTGGTCCCTTTAGAGGTCATTTCGGGATGTCTTCAAGTCATGACACTATCTGGGAAGGAGGCATTCAAAAGGGTGACCTATTTAGGGCATGTAGCAACTGAAATTAGGGTTTGATGAGCCCTAAAACACTAATCTGGATGATGGGAGTGATATGCCAAAATGGATTTGTAACACTTCCACATAGCCAGACTATTGGTGGGAGATGAGGAGAGGGAGGATGACTTTAATTTGATTGGAAAGAAATTTGGAGAGTATTTTGTATATGAAATTACAAAGGGCGATGGGCATACATTTTTTTGGGGAATCTGCAGAGATACCCTTGGGCATCAGAGTCCAAAAAGTAGAGTTAAGGGATTTAAGGACAGACTTCTGAATTCAATGGTGAACCCATCCAAAGCTGGAGCTTTTCCATTGGGCATTCCCATGACCACATCTTCCACTTCCTGGAGGGAGACTCTCCTTAGGAGCATTTTTTTATGGTCCTCCGTGAGGATTTTGGGGATATTCTAGGTGATCATTTTGATGTCCTGATCCTAATTATTCCTTGGCTCTTTGAGAAGAGATTTGAAATAATGGTTGAGCTCTGTTTTGAAATCCTCTTTAGAGTGAATGATATGACCCTCTTGATTCTTTAGAGCTAGAATTATGTTGTTCCTCTTATGTTATATCATTGTTTTATGGAAAAAGGTTGTGTCCCTTTCCCCACATTTCAACCAATTTATTCTAGATTTTTGTTGCTACAACTTTAGTTCCTGAATGGCTCTTTTGTCCTAGCTTTGTTGCAGTTGTTGTTCCTCTTGCTTGCTGTTCTCCGTTATCCCTTCTTCAATTATATTTTGTTGGAGAAGTTCCAGTTAGTGTTCCAAGTTTTTTTTATCCGTGATGATGTTGCCAAATGTTTCTTTGTTCCATTTTTTGATTTCCTCTTTGATGTGTTTTAAATTTTGTTGGAAAGTATACATTTTGTTTCCAGTTCTGATGTGAGAGTAAGTCCACCATTGTTTCATTTTTTCTATGAAATCCTATTGTTCCAACCAGAAGGCCTCGAATCTAAAAGGCTTATTTTCTAGATCAATGGAAATTTGAATATTGAGAGAGATAGGCCAATGATCAGAGCCTACTTGAGGAAGGATTCTCGCCTCCATTTCCCAAGAGGTAAGATAAGTTTCCTCGGATAGAAGGAAGCAGTCTAAATGTGAGAATATTTGACGATTTCCTCCTCTTCTGTTATTCCAGGTGAATAAGCCATTGCTAGTGGGGATGTCGATGAGGTTGAGGTTTTCAATGGTGGTGAGGAAAGTCTCAAAGTGCTTATCTAACTTTCAAATTCCTCATTTCTTTTCAGATAAGTTTATTATCATATTAAAATCACAGGCTATGATTTTGAGAGGGTGGCTCAGAGGGTCAAGGAGATTGCATTAGTTATGCAAATGGTCTCTTGGTGCCTATGTTTCTTAGGATCACTGTTATGGAATGGTGAGTGGCCAGAGAGGAAATAAGGTCAAATTTAGAGTTTTTCCAAAATGTCATTATGCCCCCCGTCGTACCTGTAGCTGTATTAGCCAAGGAGTTGTAAGGCTTGAAGCACGGGTTGAGAAGGAGGGGAGGGTGAGTCGAATCAAGTTTAGTTTCTTGAATTAGAAGGATGTCGGGATGATTAGACATGATTTTGATTTTTAAGATGCATTTTTTTCCCAAGACTATTAAGTCCCCTAATATTCCAAGAGATGCAATTCATTGGCATGGAGATGGGTATAGAGCCAAAGCCTTTACCTTTCCTTCATTGATTAGCTTGGCACCTAGTTCTTGAAGGAGCTGACTATTGGTCTTTCGTCCTTTCTTTCTGCTTGAGCCTTTGAGGTTGATTCCTTCTACTCAAATAATGGCTAATATGCCTTTTGAAATTGTGCTTTCTTGTACTAGATAGTGAGCTTTGATTTTTAATTCTTCTTGAAGGAGACAAGCTCCTTCGATTTTTTGTAACTGTTGTGCTAATATGGTATTTATTCCTTTTTGTTTCCATTCCTCTTCATTTGTTGCAAGGTCTACCCCTTGTAGAGCTTCCTCTATTGCATTTTCCTCTAGTGTTTCTTCTATTTTTACTTGCTGCATTTTTGTATCCTCTTGCACCTACTCCTTTCCTCTGTTGGTATTACCTATATCCCTTTCATTGTGTTCGTTGTCTACTGGGTTCATTTCTTCCTCTCTTGCTTCATATGCTATCAATTCATTAGCATCCATTTTCTCTTGGGTACTTTTCAGTACCTTGAACTGATTATGGCTTGCTTCTTTAGATAGGTTCTTCTTGGGGATAATTACTTTCCTGTTATTCTTGGTCTTAGAGATGACTTTGGTGGATCCTTCGTTGTCTTTTTGTTTATTTTCCTACTCTTGCTTTTGAGGGGTTTTATCATGGGACAGTCTTGGAAAATATGCCCATGCTCATGACACTTTCTGCATCGGAAGGGAATATGTTCATAATCTATATTTTGAAGCCAAAATTCATCCCTGAAGATTAATTTGATTGCTTCTGGTAAGGCACCGGAGATGTCTATATATACGCAGATTCAGGCGTAGGAAACTTAGCGACCCGTTCTGGTGCCTACAAACATTTTGATGTACTCCCTTAGCTGGTCTCCTATTCCTTTTAAGACTGAATGAGCCCAATAATTAGTTGGTAAGGAGTAGAGGCATACACAGACTGGAACCCTAGTAAAATCCTCTTTTTCCAGTGTGAAGTTCTCCATCTAGAATCTCATGTATAAACGAGCTAAATTGTAGAAATAGGGTCCTCCTTCAAAAATTTTGTCTCTATCTTGTAGGAGGTCAAAGATGACTGTGAAAAATCATTTGGAGCCCAACTGAACTTTAATATCCCCTTTGGGTGTCCATTTGCTCTGAATCCACCAGTTCAGGGCTTTTTCAGTTGGACATATTCCCATGAACTTGCATATAACTTCTTGTTCTTGCATGTATTCTCTATATTCAGATACCTCGGGGCCCTAGATTTCTAGTTCTGGGATTTTCTTGGCTTTGGGGTTCTGGTTATTCTCAGTCTTTTTCCTTTGATCCTGCATTGCTCTTGATATTTGGAAGGATTGACGTTAACAGGGAAGGGTGAGTCTACGGCCTTGCCCTTGTCTGCCTGAGTATCATTTCTTAACCTTTTCACTATGTCTTCATTTCTTTTTGGTAGCTTGTTTTGCCCACGTTTGCTGTGGATGAGTAGTTTCTTCTTTGTCTGAGCTTCTTCTTGGTGGCGTATAAAAGGCAGAGCTAGAGGCAAACTTTGTGAAGAATGAAGCTTGGTCTGGCGGCCGACCAAAGACCATATCCTTGAAGGAGTGGGCACCAGGATGTTGTTGCGGATCTGCCATGGTTGGCAGGGCCCCGAAGGCCAGACCCAAAAGCACCAAGGGGAGGTCGTAGAGCGCACACAAAACCTAGTCACGTCTTTCCCTGGAAAAACTCAATTCACTCACCATATGTTATTCATATGCATGGCATAAATATAATTTCGTCCCTATGGAAATCAACCACAAACAAAACAAAGAATACCATTCCCGTAACAACAACTTCCATGATAATAAATATGTATATGTCCACAAATTCTAACATGTTTGTAGATCAATTGGTTTATATTAGTATATAAGAAGTAAACTATCACAACAAATAGAACTTGCAATTATGATTTTTTTTTTCTAAATTAAGCTAAATTCTATTACTATAAAAATATGGTACACTGAGGCTTTAGCCTGTGCTTGTCCATGCCATAGTGTAGGGCAAAAAACAACAAAACAAGGTCTGGACTGTCCATGATGGGAAACCAATCCCAATCAAAAAAGAGATTACCAGTGTTATCTTGCTACCCACGTAGGGGAAACCAAAAATTATGCACAGTTTTTAAACATTTTTCAAAGAAAAACAAAAAATCTACCACATAACCAAGTAATAGCAAGTTTTCCTGAAAACCCCATAAAAGAATCAAATAGCATAATTCCCAGAACCTGAGAATAGTCGAGACGTGGTAGGTTGTGTGGCTGATTAGGTGTGTTGCGGAGACGACGGGTGTTCCTCAATAACAAATCACCTGTAATCCTCCATGTCATCATTTTCCTTCTTCGAAGCACTCGTGTCATTTGCCTGCTTCGCCTGTTTTTCCTCCATGACAAAACAGTGGTAAGGATCCATGTCTTCATCATCATGATGTTCCTAGTCCGTCTCCTTCCCAGTTTGCTTCATCCCTGCACAGTGAGTGCTCGTCTCGGCCATGGCTGGCTCCGCTTTGGTGTGGCAACCACCTTCTATGGCTTGCTCCTCCTCATGGAAGGTGATGGAATGTGAGCTCCCCTCGACTCTGTCAGGTGTCATTCTGGAGTGGCGACCACCTTATGTATCTTGCTCCTCCTCGTGAAAGGTAATGGATATGGTGGCGGTAATGATGGGTTTGTTCAAGGAGCAACGGTAGAGGAATTGGGCTAAGTGGAGGGGTGGTTGTGGATTGGAGGGAATTCCCCTAAGTGGTGAAGTAGGGGGCATCAGATGGAGGTGGAGAGGTCATGAACGGCCTCTGCCACTATGAGTGTTTGGGTATCGACCTGTAGTCTGATGAGCCGAAGAGGAGGTGGTTTCAGATGCCAGATATGGAAGGGGTCACATCGATCATCCTCTGCTGCCACCTCTGCGGCTCCACATTCTATGGTGAGTTCTAGGCATGTTGACACCAGGATTAGGAGAGTTTCTGCCAGGGTATGGTTCAAAGGGAGGATTAGCTAGAGACGCCGAGTGGATGATGAGATTGTAGAGCAGGCTTTGAGAATAATGAAGTCCTGGGCCTAAAACAGTGTAGCATAGGATGTTGCATCATCTACCTATGGCAGTTCAAGAGCTTGGAGCAGTGGCAGCGTGGGGGCATTGGCATTGCAGAGGCAGAAAATAAGAGACAGAGGTGGTGGAGTTAATTTCACTTGAGGTCGCCATGGAGCTGAGCCGAGGCGGGTAGATACAGGCGGATTGAAGGCATAGCCAACTTAAATGCCATTTATGGACGACGTTAATCCATTTTTTAGAATGGAGTGTAGTGTTACGAATGGCCATGTGGCCGGGCCACTTGCCATCTCATTCTTGTCCCCCCCCTTAATAACTACTATGTACACCCACGTCCAAGAGTTGTGCTTCCTTGTGCACTAGGTTAGTGCATGCTTGTATTCGAGTTTGATCATTTAAAATGTTTATGACTCCTAATTGGAGTACTTGATCATGTTCAGCTCCTATGTTTGCCAGAAGGTCCGCAACCTTGTTGTTCTCCCTCTTGACGTTAATGAAGGTGGTGGCTCTTCTATATATCATCCATTGCTCTATTAGTTCGAGTCGAGCCGCTAGTCTCCAACTGGTGGCTACTCTTGAGGCTGGGGTTCCCATTTGTATTCGGGTAACCATATTTATGAGGATTTGAGAGTCCCCTTCTATTATAAGAGGATGAAAGTTATGTTGATGCATTAAATTCATACCTTGCCATAGTCCTTCAAGTTCTACTGAATTATTTGTGTCCCATCCAATTGAACCAAATATAGAAGAAGAGGTTGTCCTTCATGATTCTTGAATATTCCTCCATGTCCTGCTTTACCTGGATTTCCTTTCGACACCCCATAAAAACTTAGTTTGATCATAGTTGTGGGAGGGGGATTCCATTGTGAGGGTTTCTTGTTGATAACCATTGCTTTTTTGTGATTGTTTTAACTCTGTGGGAGTTGTAATTGCTAGTTGTCCCAGATACTCTGTTCCTATGCCTGAGTGGGGAGGTCCTCTACGTTCCACTGTTGGAGTGCGAGGGTCTCTTGAATGTTCTGGCGTAGATTGTTCCATATGATTTCCAAAGAAGTGCTTTTATTTTTGAAAATTATTTTGTTTCTCTCCTTCCATATTGTCCAAAAGAGGAAGTCCGGGAGTATTGTCCATAGAGCGTTTAAAAGCTTGCTACTGTAGGAGTAGGGTCCCAGTTGTGAATGGTACTTTTGATATCCCCCGTGATTCTACAAGGTCCCTGACACCTAAAGGTAAGCTTTTCCCATAGTTGGTTGGCCATGTGGCAAGAATTCATAAGATGCTGAATAGTTTCTCCTTGTTCCTTGCAGTTAGGACAATATGAGGGACCCTGGAAGCCTCTTTTGATTAGATTGTCCCATGTTAGTATTCTCTAATGATAAAGTAGCCAAGTGAAGGTGGAGACTTTGGGCCATATTCCTGTAAACCATAGGCATGCCCAGGCGGGATCTGTTGGTTCCTGTGTTTGGAGCATCAGCTTATATGCTTCTTTTGTTGTGTACATTCCCCTTGAAGTGTAACCCCATCTCAAAACATCTTTTTCATTTGTACATCTTATTTTCCTGTTGGTAAGTTCCTTGTGCAAATCTTTGGGATAATCTTCCATTTCTTGATGTATTATCTGTTCAGTTGATTTCCATTGTCTGAAGCCTTGATGAATATCTTGAGTCCAGTGCTGTGAGACATGTTCATTTTGGTTGATGTTATCGCCTTTAGGAATTTGTGGAGGGAGGACTTCTAATATTTTGGGCCGCTGTAGCCATGAGTCAACCGAAAAGTGCGCAGTTCTTCCATTACAAATCTCCCAGAAGCTATGTTGTTGTATTAACTCTTTATGATGTTTTGCTACATTCTAGATTAGTGAGCTTGTATTTGTGTTGGTGATTCTGATTAGTTCTTCTAGCGGACGATTATTCACATATTTTGTAGTCCATAGTTGGGCCCATGGTTTATGTGGACTTGATACCCATTTCCACCATATTCTTGCTCCTATTAAAGTATTGCTATGTTGAGGGTCTCACAGTCCTAGACCTCCTTGCTTTTTTGGTATGCGGACTGTTGCCCATTTTATTAGCGCCCATTTGCGGTTTTGCCTTGTGGAACCCCATAGAAAATTGCATTGCAAATCTTTGATTCTTTTGAGTACCCATTTCGGCACTGCAAGGACTGAGAAGAGATAGAGAGGCATAGATTGCAAAGTCGCCTTTATCAAAATAAGCCTGCTTACCATGTTAAGAGCTCTGTAATTCCAAGGCAATAATCAACCTTCAATTTTCTCTATGAGATGCTTCCAGGAAGCATGCTTTAAGGTCGAATCTATCAAAGGAGTGCCCAAGTATTTATATGGCAGTTTGGCTTGTGGGAAGCCAATAATTCTGGCAATGTTTCTTTGGGTGGCCGGTGGTGTATGGGAAAAGAATATTTGAGATTTCGCAGTCTTTATTGAGGTTCCTGTGGCCATAGAGAAGGTGTTTAGCAGGGTTTTGAAGGCCTAAGCTTTGTGTAGTGAGGGATGTCCAAACAACTTATTGTCATCAATGAATTGTTGATGAGTGATGGCAGAGGTTCCATGGGCGATGATGCCTTTGAGGTCGTGGGTGTGAACAACATGCTTGATAAGATGACCTAGACCTTCTGCCATGAGGATAAAAAGGAAGGAAGATAAAGGGTCACCTTGATGAATTCCTATGGAGGGGAGGTAGGGATTTGAGGGGACACCATTGACTAAGATAGAGTAGAAGTTGAATGATATGAGACTCATAACCCATCTGACCCAAGTCAGACTAAAGCCAAAGGATGAAATATTTTTTTTTATATAATACCAACTTAATTTGTCGAAAGCTTTAGAAAGATAAACTTTAAGAAGCATACATGCTTGTTTGTTTCTTTTTAAGGAATGGATGATTTCATGAGTCAAGATGATGCCATCCAGAATTTGACGGCCTTCTACATAGCCTGATTGTTCTGGCGAAATGAGGAGAGGAAGAAGCGGTTTGAGATGGTTGGCGATGACCTTCGAAATGATTTTGTATATGAGATTGCAGAGAGCAATGGGCTTGAACTTTTCTAGGGTACTCGGTTGATCTTCTTTAGGGATGAGAGCTATGAACGTTGCATTGAGAGAAGGAAGAATTTAATGCATAGTTCTTGATTTTTCTACCACCTTCCAAACTTCTTTTTTGATTAGATCCGAAAAATGATGATAGAAGTTAGAGGTGAAGCCGTCAGGTCCAGGAGCTTTCCCATCTTTCAGTTGAGCTGAGGCTGATTCTACTTCCATTATAGTGACCGGTTGCAGTAGGCGCAGATTGTGCTCTTTTGTGATGATTTTGGGAATATGCTGGAGTATTTTGTTTATAGCAGGCTGTCTTCCTGTTGGCGTCTCTTAGTGAACCATTTTGAAGTAGTTGATGTGCTCTCTCTCAATGTCTTCATGTTTCTCCATTCGTTCTCCATGTGGATTATGAAGATGCGCAATGGTATTATTCATTCTTCTCTGGATAGTAGTTCGGTGAAAGAATTTGGTGTTTCTTCTTCTTCTTCTCTGGATAGTAGTTCGGTGAAAGAATTTGGTGTTTCTTTTAACCATCTAATTCTTTATTTTTGTTTCCAGAGCATTTCCTCTTGTTTCCTTCTTTCTTCTAATTGTGTGAGAAGAGCTTGTTCTTGACTTACCAATGCCTCAGTTCTTCCGCCTTCAATGATCTTCTGTTGTAGCTCTGTCATGCTTTGAACGAAAAATTTTTGACCTTGAAAGATGTTGTCAAGGTGCTGTGATTCCAGTGCTTGATTTTCTTTTTGAGATGCTTTAGCCATTGTTGGAATTTATACATGGTTGATCCTCCAACGCGAGGAAAGTTATCCCAGACAGATTTGACTATATTTTTGAAATTTGGGTGGGTGAGCCAGAATATTTCAAATTTGAAAGGTTTCCAATTGGAGTTTCCAGGTCTGGTCCACTGAAGGGAAATGGGCCAGTGATTTGAGCCGGCTATGGGGAGTATGGAAGCAGTAATGTTACCTCCCAAATGTATTGAGTTATCTGATATGATGAATCTGTCCAGCCTAGAGGTTATTTGTTGAGAGCCTGGCCTTTTATTATTCCATGTGTAAAGACCATTATCAAAGGGTAGGTCTATTAGCTAGTTGTTTTGTATGTATTCTTTGAAGCTTCTGCTTTCATTGTCCAATTTTATTTTGCCTCCTCTTTTTTCCTCCAATTTGGTAATCATATTGAAGTCCCCCCCTGTGATCTAGAGTGGATGAGTCCATGTGGAATTGAGAGTTTCTAGTGTTTTTAGCAGCGCATTCTTTTGCATAGAGTCTTGAGGAAAGTATACATTTGTCAAATAACCATGTATGTTGGTTCCTATGATGTGAAAAGTGGCCTGGATGAAGTGATGTGAGGCATGGAAGTCTATGAGTGAAACTTTTTGCATACTCCAGGCTATAGCAAGCCCTCCCAATGCACTAGTTGTGTCTACCGTACTGTTTGACATCTTGGCCAAGCTTTGGATAAGATAGAATCTAATGTGTTATTGTTGCATTTTGTTTCTTGCATGAAGAGTATATGTGGTTGTTCATGCTGTATCATGTTTTTTATCATCCTGTATTTCTCGAGACTGTTAAGTCCTCGAACATTCCATGAGATGAGCTTCATGTTTGACCAGGTGGTAATGAGCTATAGTTTTAGTCAGCTTGGAGCACCTACCGGACTCCACTAGCATTTCCCCTATGAGGATTGTGTGTTGTAAGTCTATTTTTCTTCCTCTTTTCTTTCCATCTTTGGTGGTGTGCTTCCCTTCCCAGCTGCTTCCTTGTTGTATGCCCAAGGTTCTGTGCTTGTATACTCATGATAGTACCACTTCCATATTTTCAAGCTGTCTGTCTAGTATTTTGTCGAACTCTTTCTTTTTACAAGCTTGTTCTGAGCCAAAGATGTCTAGGTCTCTTAGGTCGAAGCTCTCGGGTTCTTCTTCCATGTGACTTTGTTGGTTACTCTCATCCATGTGGTTGACTATTTTGAATGGATCTGTCAGAACATTGTCAATGTACATTCCTTTTGCTGACCATAGAGCTTTGTTTTTATCTTGGAGAGGGATATGTTGAGAATCTATAGGTTGCTGAATGGAGTCAGTCTCCAAGGGTTGTTGACTCAAATCATTAGGAATGGGTACGACGTATGGCTTGGTGGATGGCACAGAGGTTGTAAAAAATCCTTTGGGGCCTAGTTGTAGGGAAACATGCCCTTTGGGTTTCCATTTTGAGGCTACCCAACCTTGCAGGGCTTTCTTAGTTGGCCAGAAGCCTATGCATTTACCTATAAGCGCACGATATTTCATATATTGGATCTGAGCATTGATTCTGTGGCTAGGCAGATCGATCTTAGGCCATTCTGCTGCAATGGGCTTGCATGTGGAAGATGTTGCCTTCTTCAGTTCTTTAGGAGCCGCAGAGGCGTTCTCCTTCCCATTGTTCAGATTTGCCACTGCTTTCTCTTCCTGCTGTTGTGCAGGCTGGAGCGATGGTTGTTACACACGCTCAATCGTGGGATGTTCATTTACATTAAAGGGGATGCTTTTTGTTTGTTTGTTGTTGTTGTTTTTATTTTTGTTTTTGTTTTTTTCTTTTTTTCGATGAAATATTGAGGCAGATCCACTGGAAGGGATAACATCCCACCGGCTTATTAGTAGAGCCTAACCTTGAGGGCGTCGGTGAGAATTGACCTTGTGACCTCCCATTAGTGAGGTGCTTTAATGCACGAGGGCTTCACTGGGGGAGAAATATTATAACACATCGGTTCACATTAGGGGGTATATATTAAGGAAAAAATGAAATAATATAATGGGGGATATATAGGGGGTAACAGGTTTTTATGTTGACAAATATAAAAAATGGAGCTCAAAGTTAATGAAAAAATATAAAAAGGTATAAAAATGTTAATAAAAAAATGGATACCTACAATATCTAGTGAAAGTAGGGGTTTTTGAAATTGGGAAGTTGTATTGGATTCATATTGGTAGGGGGTTAAATAATGTGATTCTTAGAGGGATTTTCCAATATGTAGTCAAATTAAGGGTATTGCTTAATATTCCATGAATGCATGTGATATGTCAGAGGTTCACTAAGTGAATCCCCCATGCTTCAATGTTGAGAACTCAACCAATTGAGCTAATTCTTAGGGCAAAAAGGAGGTGTTTTTAAATTGTCGGACATTATATATATACATATTGGTAATAAATATTTTATTTTTTAATATTTAAAATTTTCTTAATTTAAAAAAACAAGGTACTTTTTAAAAACAAGTGTAATATGCAACATCCCTGATTAGTACTTACCTCTTATGCAACAAGTAATTAGCTAATACATTTAATTTTTTCTAAATTTTATTGGAATCATAAGTTTGAGTTGTGAATGTGCATAATTCTAGTGACCCATAGGTCTTAAACAACAAAAAATCAAGATTTGGTAAAAAATTATATGACCAATTTAAAAAAAAAAAAGGTTCCAAAATATATAATATTTACACCAAGTCATTTTCTAATGGGTTTTAGATAACCAAAAAATAAAATTTGGCTAAAAGTATGACTAGATTTTAGAAAAAATAAAAACTCAAAATGTATAATAGCTAAATTGAGCCATATCCTTAATATCAAGGCATTGAAACATTAGCTTTCAAAAATATTATTTTTAACAATTTTAAAACTAGTTGATAACTATTTTTACAATTGAAATTATTATAATATTTTTTAATTTCAAAGTAAATAACATATTTGGATTTGAGAGATTGTTTTGCAATTATTAATCCATATAATGATGTCAATGTGAGTTATGTCAACTATACACTTTTTAAAAATGAACTTTCATGTGACTTTTATCTTATAAATTTCCTCACTAAAGCTTCTCTTTAATATTTTAATTTTACATATTCTTGACCTTGGAAGCTTATATGTTATCTATATTGATGTATATTTTTTGATTTGTAAGTTTGGTAGGGCTACACCTTCATCATGTTCAACTTCTCATCCCGATTGGGGGGATAGCACAAGATTTGAACCCAAGACTTCTGGTTCAGTCAGACTTCATTTCCACGGCCATTGCCAATTGAACTATCCCAAGCAAACATATTGATATAGTATTTTAAATAAAGAATATAATTTATTTTTTTTCTTTTATTAAAATTTGAAATGGATTAGAATTCTAATTAGCCTAAACCATTTTGAAATTATTAAAAGATATTTTTAAATTGTTTTTTACATATTTATATTTTTGTAAATTATAACTTCTAGAATGTGAAATTAAAAATCCAAATAATTTATCTAACAAACTAAAATAACTAAATTCTTAAAATAAATAAATTCAAATTGCAAAAATAAATAAATTCTCTTATTATTTTTAACATGTTAGTATAATTCTTAACTATAATTAAGTCAAAAATATAATATATATATATATAACTTAAAAATTATATATATATAATAATAATATAATAATAATAATAAATTAAATTATTAGTAAAACTCTGTGAACACAATCAATTGATCATGTTTACTCTTCTACTCATCATAATAACATGTTTTCCACAAACGATGCGGAGTGCAGATCACTTTCTGAGTAATGAAAAACACAATTTTTTAAACATTTATGTCACATCTACGGAAATAAAGAACCTAAAACATATAAATTTTTGAACATTATGGTGGCCACGACCACACAAAAAGGAAAAGTTATAGCGATAAATTTATGTTGCAGCGTAATTAGTTTGCGAATTTGTTTTGAAAATCATGGGAATTTTGGTAAGATTTTGATAAAATATGGTAGGGATTTTTGTAAATCCAGGTTATAGCTGTCAAAATTCAAGATTTGGATGCGCTAAAGGTTTTTGATAGTGCTGAATCTATTTCCACCATCAATAACATGATTCAAACACTATTACTATGAGATTTTTTGAATTTTTTTGGCCAGATTCTGATCACTTTTGATGATTCTAAATCATGGATTAGTTAATCAACTAAATGTATTGACGCAAATGCAGTAAGATGTATTGACGTAAATGCACTAAGGCTTTAGTCTGTTGGCTACCAATATTGCCATGGTTGCATTTTTTTCCCATCGTGCATTACTTCTGAGTACTTCACCTAGCGTAGTACAATCACTTCTGAGTACTTCACCTAGCATAGTACAATCATATTCATGTAGCCTTGTTTATTTAAAGATATGTCGTGATTTAAAATTGTCTACCCTTCTCCTCTCTACTGACATTTGTGTAGAGGTCTTTGTGCTCACCCTCCTCTCCAATTTGTTGGAACTACTACACCTACATCCAAACTCTCAGTTAGAGCATTGGATTGCATGCAAGCGGACTCTTAGTTAGAGCATGCAACTACATGCAACTACTACACATATACATGCAGACACTTAGTTAGAGCATGGGATTGCATGCAAGATTCCTTTTTCATGCTTTACTCCTTGATTTGCTCCTTCTTTAACTCCGCAACTGACTAGTTATCTCCGGAACTTGTTGTAGGTGTTGAGTCTTCTCATTGATCACCACTATAGTGCATTACCTTGGGATCTTCATCTAGTAATGCTATATCATGAGCATTGTAACATATTTTCTAATGAATCATTCTTTTATTCTTTCGATTTTCTTTTAGTGTTTTTTTTCTCTGCAAAGCTGTGTGTTCAACCTTTACTAGCTAGATTCATCTGTGCAGGTTTTCTAACACATTTACATGGTATCAGAGCCCACAGGTTGCTAGATAAAAGGTGCACCAGTACTTTATTTTGCAGGTATTACAGCTCGGAGATCGAAGATTGACAGAAAAATGGAGTTTCCCAAAGCATCGATCCTAACACCGTACAACTATCACGAATGGAAGGACAAAATGGCTCGATACCTTCGTCAAAAAGGGTTGTACAGGATTACCATGGCTACAGAAGTGGAACCCACTTCAGCCATAGAGAAATCCAAGTACCTCAACCGTATGGATGAGGCCCACGGATCCAGATGCATGTGCATCTCTCCAGAGTTGCAGTTTCATCTATCTGCTTGCAATACTCCCAATGAGATTTGGAAAAAGGTTGA
>APFE031236041.1:122891-141506 GCA_000404065.3 Pinus taeda | reverse complement strand
CCCATCTGGTATGATGGCTGGGTTGCCATTATCTTAAAGATATGCCTTAGCTCTTACTTTTCAGAACGTGAGAGTGGTCTACTTTGTCTTTGAATAGCAAGGTTCCTGTGCTTGGTGAGTGCTGGTGTTACTTGTGTCAAGGTTCTTTCACCGTGAAGGGAGAGGGTGGAAGTGAGTTTGTAGTCGAAAGGGAGGAGTCCCAACTCTATCAGAGACACACAACACAACAGGACATTTTTGGGCCTCTATTTTGCCTTGCTTTATATCAACTTTTACTCGAAATCACTCATGCTTTTGTTTAGCTTGACTAGTCATTGTCATAGATTTGTGCACTCTCGGAATAATAAGTAAGTATTTGCTATTCCTTTGTTTTAATGAGATTTAAAGGCATATTTAATAATAGTTTTTGCGTTTGCAGGTTTACAAAGATGGTTATATGCGTATTTTGATAGAGGCAAAGTTCCTGCACCACACATTCTTTCACTAGTACTGGTAGGATTCCTGCACCACACATTCTTGCACCAGTTCAGATTTTACAACTTGCACCCGAATTCGTAGCAGTTTCCCGACAACCAATTTACTCCTTGATTTCCACGCCGATCGTTGCGAATCTCAAAATCTGAAACAAGGGTTTTTTTCCCAGTATAGGAAATTGAGTAAGACGCGGGCCGTTTTCCAAAACGC
Organism: Pinus taeda; assembly: GCA_000404065.3. Classification (NCBI taxonomy): domain Eukaryota; kingdom Viridiplantae; phylum Streptophyta; class Pinopsida; order Pinales; family Pinaceae; genus Pinus; species Pinus taeda. Next base: position 140,822 of record APFE031236041.1, on the reverse strand, counting down.
GTAATGGTTGAGGAGATACGAAGAGGTCTTTGGAGGCAGTTTGTTAAAAATACCAATTTTTCCAGAAATCTAGAAAATGCACAAATTTGGAAAATTCGTATTAAATCTCTATTTTTTTAATAGGGTAACAATTGTACTGATATTCTATTTAATTAGAATTAGTTGGGATGAAATCCCTATGATAGTTTACAAAGGATACAATTAATTATCATGTAAACATATTGTAAAAGGAGGAGCAATTATGCACGTGGGGGGGGGAGGCGGTAATAGGACTGCGTTTCTAAATAGGAGATTGTACCTTTTGTTATCACCCAAATCTGGGCTGGACTCTGTATTTCATGATGTACATTGCCTTTGTGAATTAATAGGAATAAAGAGCTCCACCTCATGCTTTTCGAATCTTATTTGTTCCTTTAAACAAATGAGTCTGATTTGAGTTACTGAGCAGCGTTTTTATTTAAAAAGGGAAACACGCTGGTTGGCTAGGGCCCAGCCAACCCAACACGTTTACCCTATTTCCTGTTTCTTGTAATTTATGTTTATATTGTCAAGTGTGATTTAATTTCAAGCACATGTATTCATGTCTGAGTGAAAGCAGATCTGCTATGTGAAGTAGTTAAATTTCCTTTTCCTGCACTTGATTTCGGATTGGTTTTCTCGCCTGGTCCAAGTAGGAGAAATAAATCTGCACGAGTGCATGTTGGTGTGCTATTCCTTTTCCTGCATCTGATTTTGGATTGGCTTTCCCCATCTAATCCAAGCAGGAGAAATGAACCTACACCAGTGCACGTTGGTGTGATATTTCCTTTCCTGCAATTTCGTTTGATTGGTTTTCCCCGCCTGGTCCAAGCAGGAGAAATGAACCTGCACCAGTGCACGTTGGTGTGATATTCCTTTCCTGCAATTCCGTTTGATTGGTTTTCCCCGCCTGGTCCAAGTAGGAAAAATGAACCTGCACCAGTGCACGTTGGTGTGTTGCAGCAAGAATTTTTAGCTTACTTCCCGCAATCTTCTTTTATTTCATTAAATGCTTATGATAGGATAAATGTATATTGATTGTTTATTCATTATTGCATTCTGTTAAGATCAAGAACATTCACTTTTTATGTGTGCAAATTTAATTTGACACTTGCAATAATTAAGCACTCATTTTAAGAATTAATAGCTAAGTGCAGGAAGCTTTGATCAGGTGCAAGAACTAGTTTCTTGTCATAGGATCTGAGTGCTCTGAACCATGGAAGTTCGAGCCCTTGCATGAAGTAAAAATCCTTTGGCAAAGACACCATTTATACCTCCTGCATAAACCTCTATTCCTGCGCTAGTGCAAGAAGACTGCGATAGTGTAGGAAATATTAGTGCAAGAAGGAAATCTCTAAAGAAGTAGGTTTAAGGGCCCATTCTACGAGACTGCCAAGTGTCTCTTCTAAAGAAAAACATAACACATACTGATCCGGATCTTGGGGGGAGGTGCCCAAGATCTGAAAAATTGAAATGACAGAAGAAAAAGAGGAGAATTCCCAATAAACCAAACCACAAAGAAACTTTTTATTAAAACAGATAATAACTGTAAGGACTACATTGTGGTCAACAAACTGTCCTTTTACAATATGCGACTTGTTACTTATAGCCTATTTTGGTTACAATACCACAGGTCAATTCCATGGGTGAATGAATACCATGGGTGGATGTCACAATAACATGGGTGAATGAATACCATGGGTGGATGTCACAATACCATGGGTGAATGAATCCCATGGGTGGATGTCACAATACCATGGGCAAATACCATGGGTGAATTAATACCATAGCTGGATACCACTTACAATACCATGGGTGGATGCCACTTACAATACCATGGGTAAATTCCATGGGTGGATGAATAACATGTGTGGATGAATACCATGGGTTGATGCCATTTTCCACTCGGATCATTCCTCCCTCCTTAAGAAGCAATGGTCCTCATTGCGTGAAGTTCCCTCCTGCGAAGCCCTTGTTGAATATGAACAGCCACTGAAGAGAAGGGCTTTATGTGGTTAAACCCATAACCATCATGAACGAAGATTCGAGGATAGAGATACCCTGTAATGCTTGTGACCAACTGTGATACGAACAATGTACGACCTAGAAAATGGACTTCGATGAAGTGTGGGTTTGTGGATGACCTATAACCATGATGAACGAAGATCCGAGGATAGAGATACCCTGTAATTCTTGTGACCAACTGTGACTGTGATAGTGTGTCACCTAGAAAATGGACTTAGATGAAGTGTGGGTTTGTGGATGACTCATAACCATGAAAAACGAAGAACTGAGGATAGAGATACCCTGTAATGCTTGTGACCAATTGTGATGCTAACAGTGTGCAGCCTAGCAAATGGACTTTGATGACTAGGATTTTGTGCGGTTGACCCATAACTGTGATGTTGGTTGTTCATGAAGTAGCAGGTGCCTACATAGCCTGGGGTGGGAGGACACGTCTCCAAAGAATCCAAGCCGAATACTGCTATGCTGAAATTGATGAATGTGAAGCAGGTGCCTACTAAAGCGGGGTGGGAGGGCATGTCTCCAAAGGGAACCTACTCCAGAACTAAAATGGACATAACTCGGTCAATATAACTCAGAATATTTATTAGAACTTGTTTTTGGAATTAGAAGGACCATTTTGCATCTTCCCATGAGTTGGAAATCCTTATCTGGACACTCTAGAATCTCAGATTTGCGCTGCAACTTTTCCGATGTCACAAAAGTTCTAAAAAAAATAGTTGATTTTAAATCAACGATATCTCCAACATCCGAACTCCGATTCGACCCATTTTTTTTTTAAATTGAGCGATTTTTTGAGAGGCACTCAGATCTAAAATCACATTTCTAAAATTCTGCAAAAAATTGCAAAAACATATAGGAGATCCTCCATCCACGAATTTTCGTCAAAAACATTGTTGCAACAGAGCTGATTTTGAATCAGCGATATCTCCCTCATATGGACTCTGATTCGGTCGTTTTTTTTTTTTTTTTGAATTTTGGTATTTTTTCACAAGGAATCCAGATCTTGTATTTGTTTTTGTAAATATTGTACCAAATTTTTCAGATCTGATCTGCAAACTCGCCGCGCAAAAAACAATTCCTGCAAAAAAATGAAAAAAAAAGAAGAAAAATTCTTCCTGTTTGGCCAAAGAAAGTGCTCTGTGGATGTCGTAGCACGTGCCTGAAGTTTGTCGAATATTTCTACAAAAATTTGAAACTGAAATATGCATGAAACCCTCATTCCCATGGAATCATAACCTTCTCCGATACCACTAATCCGGATCTTGGGGGGAGGTGCCCAAGATCTGAAAAATTGAAATGCCAGAAGAAAAAGAGGAGAATTCCCAATAAACCAAACCACAAAGAAACCTTTTATTAAAACAGATAATAGCTGTAAGGACTACATTGTGGTCGAAAAACTATCCTTTTATAAAATGCGACTTGTTACTTATAGCCTTTTTCGGTTACAATACCACGGGTCAATTCCATGGGTGAATGAATACCATGGGTGGATGCCACTTACAATACCATGGGTAAATTCCATTGATGGATGAATAACATGTGTGGATGAATACCATGGGTTGATGCCATTTTCGACTTGGATCACATACTCAGTAATTAAAAATTGATCAGTTGGAGTAATTTCCTTTTTTATTTTGATTCCTTTGCAAATGCATTCTTTCTTGTTCCAGCACTAGATTACTTTGATGATTCAGTTATCTTTTACTCTTTCGATTCAGCAAGCTTTTCTTTAAGAAAGTAGGAATTTCTATCAAGAAAATTCATACCATCTCTGGCATTGCCTGTGCTTCATCTCTAAGTTTACGAATCCCTCGGGTTGACAATTAAGTGTTGAGGAGTTTGCTTAAGTGCAATTCCTGTACCCAACATTTTAGCACCGTTTCCGAGGAGGCGATTTGATTTGGGAAGAATTTTCTGTTGATGCAATAGGGGTAAGTCTACCTTTATCTTTTTGTATTTTTTATTCAAGTGTGGTGAGCTTTGTTTCATCCAATAACTTTTAAAATCTATTATCTTCAGATCCTAATCTTTAACGTTATATCATTTTTGGGGTGTTGTAAGAACCCCTGTTACTAATATGTGTGTGGAGACAGGGACTATCAATCAACCAGATGGACTTAAAGATGATAACAAGTATGAAGGTTCTCTCTCAAGCCCTCACAGTTGCTGGGATCTTGATCTCTACCTCTCAGGAAGAAAACTTCTTAGCAATAGTCAAGGACTTGTCCATTTCTCCACCATCATAAGATTATTTAGAAGTCCCTTTTGAGGAGACGAAAGAATCATGCACTATAATCAACGAAGGATATCCATTAGAACTTGAGAATGAAAATTTCTTGACATGTCTATCAGCAGATCTAGAATGTGATCAAGAGACTAAATGCCCTAAGGAGGACAATCGACATGACAAGGAAGAAGAAGATGTGCAACATGGGCCAAATCAAGAAATGGACCAAGGCTACCATGATTACATTGAACATTGGTTCCAAACAACTACTCAAGCAAGGCAACATTATCCTCGTCTAAAACTCTTGTTGTCATATCATTTACATTCATTGGTTTTTCATGCTCATGCACACTTTCAAGTTTGTATGATAAATTTGAGCATGAATATATATTTTCACCTAATCCGCACATGGATTCATTGGAAGTGCTCCTATACATAAAAGGAAGTCTTCCGCCTCTTAGGTAAAGTAGGGTAGGTGAATAAAATGCTATTAGGGTTTCTTATTTTTAAAGTGTAGTCACCAAAACTACTTTTGATCTGCATTAGTTGTTAACACACACATCTGTGACACATCTTGTTGAGTATGATTCACTCTAATACCTCATGATTTTTCAAAGTAACCATGACTAATCGCTCTAAGAAGTTGTCATCTAATATATATGATTTCAGTTCCCCTTAGAAGGTACTATTGAAAACCTCCTATGGAGGACCACTCTTGTTAAGATCATAATAAGCTATTCATGAGAACACTAGCATTCTTAATTCAAGGAGTCTTTTAGTCATTATCTGGGATATCTTTAATAAGTCTTTGGGGCAGAGGAACTAGTCAGTAATGATTAGTCATTAAAAAAAATTCACGCCATCCCGTACTCTTAAGGAGTAGATCTGTCTCCCCACTTATTAAGTAACCTTTTAGGTTAATCATAATCAGAGTATACAAAAGATTTAGGGGAGGATAGGAGGTCTCTTGATGAGCCAACCTACCATGATCATGAGACCTAGCATGCATGACATTATTGCTTCTGGTCACCAAGCCAGAGTAATGGTTTTCAACCGAAAAGTTGGAAGACAGGAGGTCTCATCACAAGCCGACCTATTCATCCATGTTACTTCTTGAGAGTGGCACTGCCATTAGTTGGTTACCAAGCTAGAACAATGGCCTTCATCTAAAATTAAAATAAGATAACTCTGAATCCATGCCCAGTAAGTGCGACACATACATTTCGATGGGTCAGAAGACACCCCTGCCGAGGTTATGGACACCTGTGGACAACAGGGCTATGTCTGTGGTAGTAAAGTTAATTTCTTTCTATGATTTGCTTGGCTATCTTTCTCTTCCCCTAAACTTATCCTTTTTTTTTACAATGGTTTTAAAGATGATTTGAACATGATGCTTTGAGTTATATCTTTAAAAAAATCAAGAATCTTTAAGGATGTGGTACCCTTAGTAAAGGTTATTCTTTGTTCTATATTAAGAGGAAATTTAGTTTGAATCTGGATGACAACGGAATTTAGAGTGTTCAATAAAGAGGTTGCTAATTGGTATCATAACTCATTTTGACTTTCATGGTATTTAGAGTGATGAATTCCTCAATGATGACTACTCACAAGATGCTGGTTGGCAACAATGTGTATTGATGGTGGTTGCCTCTAAATATGCACTGCATAATCTAGGTAAAAGATTGCTACGGTAGGTGCATGAACTTGTGGTAGTTATTTTGAGATTGCACCTTTTCAACAAAATTTGATTTTCATTATAAGACTTTGGGCAGAAACAAAACAAGGAATTCATTTGGGACATGGTAACAGGTATGTACCATACTCTTTTGTCTATAATTTATGCTTTTTGTATCTAATCTTGTTGTATTCTTACAATTGATATTTTCATTAGAACTGTAACATGGTTAGAAGGTAGACCTTCCAGAAAATTTTATGCCTTTATTCATATCCCATTTTCGTAATTCCCCATCAGTTTTCTTCTTCAATCCCATAATGATTACCTTCCCATCTGTTTCGTAAATCCCACTTTATCCCTTGAATTTTTTTTTCCTATCGCACTTCTGTTTACGCCCTTTTGATGGTACTGTTCCTGGAATCCCTGTAATAAGCTTCCTTCCCATTCTGAATTTTTCCCTTTTCCCACTTCTTTGTTCCCCCATGAACTTATTGCAGGATCTACTGGAGAAAGAGCAAAAGGATATGCTCAGAAGCATCAAAGAAATGGCAAAGCAAACCTTCCGTATGATTGAGGAAGTCATGTTGAAGTCCAGCCCATGTTTTACCAAAATTCCCTATTTTTTTAGTAGATTTTATGCTTGCACCAGTGCAATCACATTGTAATATACAGTAGTGCAAGCAGAAAATTGCCAGCAAAGCAGCGCAATTTAGGCGGTGTAAGCAGATCAGTGCAAGCACGCACCATCCTTGCAACTTGGTATTTTTATTGTAGTCCTTGTGATAGATTTTCTTGAAATTAGTATAAATACTCAAAGAGTCCAACAAACACTCCATTCTTGAAACAAACTTTATCTAGCGTAGGAAATGTGATCATATGGAATTGCAGGAAACATCATTACAAATGTCCATAAATGTTTTTAATCTTTCTTTTTGCAAGGGAGCAACAATGTGACAATTGATTTCCTTGCATGAGGACATGCAAGAAGGTTAGCATGGGGGGATGTTGGACCTCTGTTTTGCCTTACTTTATATCACCTTTTACTCGAAATCAATCATGCTTTTGTTTAGCTTGACTAGTCATTGTTATAGTTTTGTGCATTCTCAGAGATAATAAGTAAGTATTTTCTATTCCTTTGTTTTAATGAGATTTAAACATTAAAGGCATATTTAATAATAGTTTGTGTGTTTGTAGGTTTACAAAGTTGGTTATATGCCTATTCTAATAGAGGTGAAGTTCCTGCACCACACATTCTTTTACTAGTACTAGTAGGATTCCTGCACCACACATTCCTGCACCAGTTCAGATATTACAACTTCCACCCGAATTCCCAGCAATTTCCCAACAACCAATTTGCTCCTCCATTTCCACGCTGATCGTTGCGAATCTCAAAATTTGAAACAAGGGTTTTTTTCCTAGTATAGGAAATTGGGTAAGACGCAGGTTGTTTTCCAAAATGCGTAATGGTTGAGGAGATACAAAGATGTCTTTGGAGGCAGTTTGTTAAAAATACCAATTTTTCCAGAAATCTAGAAAACGCCCAGATTTGGAAAATTCATATTAAATCTCTATTTTTTTAATAGGGGAACAATTGTACTGATATTCTATTTAATTAGAATTAGTTGGGATGAAATCCACATGATTGTTTACAAAGGATACGATTAATTATCATGTAAACATATTGTTAAAGGAGGAGCAATTATGCACGTAAGGGGGGGAGGCGGTAACAGGACTGTGTTTCTAAATGGGAGATTGTACCTTTTTTATTGCCCAAATCTGGGCTAAACTCTGTATTTCATGATGTATTTTTCCTTTTTGAATTAATAGGAATAAAGAGCTCCACCTCATGCTTTTCGAATCTTATTTGTTCCTTTAAACAAATGAGTCTGATCTGAGTTACTGAGCAACGTTTTTATTTAAAAAGGGAAACACGCTGGTTGGCTAGGGCCCAACCAACCCAACACGTTTACCCTATTTCTTATTTCTTGTAATTTATGTTTATATTGTCAAGTGTGATTTAATTTCAAGCACATGTATTGCTGTCTGAGTGAAAGCAGATCTGTTGTGTGAAGTAGTAAAATTTCCTTTTCTTGCACTTGATTTCGGATTGGTTTTCTCGCCTAGTCCAAGCAGGAGAAATAAACCTGCACCAATGCACGTTGGTGTGCTATTCCTTTTATTGCACCTGATTTCAGATTGGTTTTCCTTGCATGGTCCAAGCAGGGGAAATGAACCTACACCAGTGCACGTTGGTGTGATATTTCCTTTCTTGCAATTCTGTTTGATTGGTTTTCCCTCCCTGGTCCAAGTACGAGAAATGAACCTGCACCAGTGCACGTTGGTGTGATATTCCTTTCTTGCAATTCTGTTTGATTGGTTTTCCCCACCTGATCCAAGCAGGAGAAATGAACCTGCACCAGTGTACGTTGGTGTGTTGTAGTAAGAATTTTTAGCTTACTTCCCGCAATATTCTTTTTTTCATTAAATGCTTATGAAAGGATAAATGTATATTGATTGTTTCTTCATTATTGCATTCTATTAAGATCAAGAACATTCACTTTTTATGTGTGCAATTTAATTTGACACTTGCAATAATTAAGCATTCATTTTAAGAATTAATAGCTAAGTGCAGGAAGCTTTGATCAGGTGCAAGAACTAGTTTCTTGTCATAGGATTTGAGTGCTCTGAACCCTGTAAGTTCGAGCCCTTGCATGAAGTAAAAATCCTTTGGTAAAGACACCATTTATACCTCCTGCATAAACCTCTGTTCCTGCACTAGTGCAAGTAGACTGCGATAGTGCAGGACAGATTAGTGCAAGAAGGAAATCTCTAAAGAAGCAGGTTTAAGGGCCCATTCTACGAGAATGCCAAGTTTCTCTACTAAATAAAACATAACACATACTCAGTAGTTAAAAATTGATCAGTTGGAGTGATTGCCTTTTTTACTTTAATTCCTTTGCAAATGCATTCTTTCTTGTTCCAGCACTAGATTACTTTGATGATTCAGTTATCTTTTACTCTTTCGATTCTGCAAGCTTTTCTTTAAGAAAGTAGGAATTTCTATCACGAAAATTCTTACCATCTCTGGCATTGCCTGTGCTTCGTCTCTAAGTTTACAAATCCCCGGGGTTGACAATTAAGTGTTGATGAGTTTGCTTAAGTGTAATTCCTACACCCAACAGACATGCGTAGCTTCTGGCAGAGTAGTCCACACAGATGCAGCAATCACAAACACAAAATGAAGGAATAGCACATACAACACCCAATGGAGTATTCCACGTGAGTGCGGTGGTCGTTATAACAAGTTTATGGGAAAGGTTTTATCTAGTGTCTGGCGAGGCAACCCACATGGTCAAGACATCGTTAACAACTTATGCAACACATTTTCATAAACATATGTATTAGAGAAACCGAAATAGTTCAACTGTTTTAACACAGGTTAAAACAACATGCATTACAAGTGTTCCAATATTAGTCTTACAAACAATTACAATACATGTGTGAAAATGTGTTGGCTTGTTAACAGGCTCCTGAATTAAGCGAAAGTTCCAAGACACATCGGTACACCACACATCACTAACCCCGTAAGAGGGAGGTTGGAGCCACTGCTCGCTCCTCAAAGAAAATATTACAGACTCTCAACGCTATGTGGGAGGAGCCAAGGTGAAAAAATCCTTTGCATGTACAAATGAGGGGTATTTATATCCAAGGGTAAAACTGGCCCTTGTGACTGTTCGACTTCCGTCATGACTGTTTGAATTGTTTGATTCTTCAACTTTACATTACTCTTCAGATTACATGTGGGTCTCTTGGACTTCCATGTTACATTACATTGATTACAACAGTGTGGCTCACAGTAGTAATGTGGACGAGATGAGTCATGACTTGATTCAACACGACAATGATGATATGTTCATGTTGTTGGTGGTGTCCATGTCGAGCTGAAGTTTTGCTGAGTGATGGAAGTCCTCTTGGTGTATCATAGCTTCACCTCCGCATGGCAAGGTGTGCGGAGTCTTCGATGGTCTTGGTGTTCACTTGATGTTGCATGTGCACGTCGCTCCTTCACTTTTACTTTCACATGCTTCACGTGTTCGTCCATTCGGGAAAAAATCTCCTTGCATGCATGAACCCTTTCACGAAAAAATCTAGTCGCATACATTGTCCATTTGCGAAAAAATCTCCTCACATGCATGTCTATTCTCGAAAAAATATTCTCGCATGCATTATCGTTCATCCGTTCGAAAACAAATCCCCTTGCATGTGCTCTCCTTGTTCATCCCATTTGTCATCGCGTCATGTCTCATCCATGTACCTATATCTGCAATCACTCGTTACGAGATGACATCAAATCCATAAATCTCCTAGTCTACCATGATGCATTGTCGTTTGCTTTCGGATGTAGGTGACTAGGAGAGATGACAAGGTTATGAAACTTCGCAAGGCAGATCTCAAGCTGGGATGCGGGCTTCTAACACTACCGATGAAAATTACCAAGAAGTCACTGGGAGATTGAGATGGACAATCTCGATCAGTAGTGACTGTCTGCAAGATCTGCTTCAGCTGGCGGGAAGTTCTTCCCAATTTTTTTAGGGAAGCAGTGTAGGCAGTAGAGAAGCTTGGTAGCAAAAACTACGCAATTCCTCCGAGGAGCTGGCAGTGAGTTGCAGGAGTGCCGCTGGAAAAAATTATGCAATTGCTAGGAGGTTGGCCTGTTGAACATCCTTGCGCAGTTTTTGAGCTGAGCTGGATGCTCGACAGCTGAGGACTGATCATGAAATCTACGCAGTTTCCTGGGTGAGCAACAAGCCAACTAACTGGGTAACTGGCTAGAAACATTACGCAATTTTTTGAGGGAGACAGTGATGGACACTTGGTGTTTGTCTAGCATGTCTGTGCAATTTCTTCTGTTAGCGGAGTGGGCATGCTTTGTATATTTTTCACAATTTTTTGGCGGAGTGAGTCTCGGGGTCACTTCCTGGTCAAACTCTCTGGTTGACCAGCTAGAGGGTTAGTTGATTCGCTTGTGGGCAACGCAGATTGAGATGGTTTAGGGAGAAACGTCTGCGATGTTATGGATGACAGTCGATCTGGTCGATTCTAGGATTGCACAGTGCAGGCTGCTTGGGAGACAGCCTCAAGCTCTACGAAATTCTAGGCAGCAGTAAATGTTTAGTGAGGGCTGAAACTAAGCAGTGCAACTCAGCGAGGGTTCAACTGTTGGAGGGTGATCCGGTCGTCATAACTTCAGCAAAATGACTAAGTGTGTGAGCAAGTGAACTTGTGCATATGTGACCTTGCAAACACACACTCAACATGACTCGAGGATAAGATGTGTCAAACCATCAAGACAACATATACTCAATGTGACTAACAGATGGTGCAAGTGATAAGTGTGACACTTGTGATAGATCGTTGATCAACTGCGATGACACCTACGCGACAGTGCATACAACTTTGTGTGTGTGTGTGACAGATGTTTAAATATCGAATACACCTTATACACATGAAGCGAGAACTTGTGTATGGCCAGAACATGGATGCAAGCGTGACATTTTGACCAACATGAAAAAATTTGTCTGTTGAACTATCAAGCGAGGAGGGTGCAAAAGAAACACGAGCTCAAAAAATGAGCTCGATTGCTTGCGAACATTAAGGGAAAAACCCAAGGAAGGCTACTAAATTGAATGCATGCCAAAATTTTGGAGGGAGTTGTAGCCACTACAACACATGGATAGTTTCATTACGACCCAAAGAAACCATAGAAGAGTAAACATAATGATTTTTAGCATCTAGAATATTGTTATAGGTCAACCCTTTTGGATTTGCAATCCATAGAGATTGCCCAAACATCACATAGTCCAAATGAAGCTTCTTTGGGATTGTCTCTGTATGAAAAATAAGGATATGCATTCAACATAAATGGAGCACCTGTATCATCCAAGAGTTTGAGGAGAGGCTTCATAATTGGTAGCAAACTAGTAGAAAATGTGGAGGTCGAAGGAGGAAAGGAACTTGAAAGGATAGCCATATTGTGTGGAGTAGATACCTTAATCTTGTCATCGAAGCCTAAAGCAACCAAACTAGAATGAATGTTAAGTATTGCAAGCACTAGAGAAGAGTCTAATGACCCAACACTGTTTTTAAGGACCTCATTCCCTATGATGATTATAACTATTAAGGTTGAAGGGTAGTAGGGAGGAATCCTCTGAGCCACTGAAGCTTGGCCTACCATTGGGTTTTCGGTTATCCTCTAGACTTCCTCATTCTCAAGACCCACAACAATTGTAATGCCTGTGTTGAAAAATGCTTACAATATAGAAGAATTTGAGTTGTAGATATTGACTCTATTGATAATGGTGTTTCCAAGCATCTTGGCTACCTGCTTCGGTGATGGGAAATTTTTAGTTTACGTTCCAAAGTTTACACCAATTTCAAGGTTTGGCTGCAGTGATGCCTCCGGCTCATTTTCCCTAGCAATGTGCAATACCAAACAACATACAACCATAACCCACATTAACCCAATTTTGTGGCCTTAATGGATGCAGGAACCCTTCAAATTAAAAAAAACCACATTAACACAACATGCAACAATTGATGCTTCAAAGAAAAGAGTCTTTATGTATATGCAATGGATAATGAAGTTCTTAGATCGAGTTCTTACCTGTTGAAATCAAAAGAACTGAAATATAGACAACAAACAATAGAGTTTTACATGAATGCAATCTCTGATAATCCATCTTGAACAAAGATACAGTCCTGAGACCTTCAATGTACCTCTAGATTACTGCCCTTATTGGCTTAGAAAGATAAATTCTTGCATTCTCTGTGCATGACACCCATACCAACTTCTTTGTCTGAAATTTTCTTCTAAATCCGAGACCAAGATATTGTCTAATACACTCACAGGGATGAGTAAAGTCCCATACACCTTCCTTTAGGACAAGTCTCTAGACTGAATCAACCAAGTGTATACTATCTAATAACATGAACCCTACTAAGCCTCTAGAAAGATGCTACAACACCATACACACCACATGGCTATCTACCATGAAACCACGTAAAGGTAGAATCTAGCCATTAGAGATAATTAATTAAAAAATATATTAATATTAATCATGGTTTATTTATCAACTCAGGAGGGAGAGAGATAGGAAAGATAATTCTGTTTTGGGGGAATTTCAAGCCTCACTCTGATCAATGGCCAGGGAGAGAGTAGTTATTTATGTCACTAGATTCTATAACTAACATTAACACTATTAAAAACAAATAATACCAAATTGTAGGCCGTTATACACACGTCTAACCTTACCAAGTCAAGATGCTTTTCATAGAATTGGGGTGTGATTATTTGGGTATAATAAAAGAAGAGAATACATCTAAGTCTATCCATACCCATGCTAAATAGGCTCAAAACAAAAAAACAAAATAAACCCCATTTCTAAAGTTAACGTGATACTAAAAGTAGTAAATTATGCACTATGACACTTACAAGCTTTAGGTAGTTCACTGTCACTAAGATTTCACACTCAACCCCAGTGAAATCCATACACTTTAGATTGGCCGCATAAATTTTCACATTGCTCATCCCCATACAATGTTGAACTATCAAATTTTCAAGAAGAGGGCATTTTTATACAAGATGCTAAAGTATATCATCATTTTTATAGATGAATGACATAGAACATGTTACAAGGCATCTAAAACCGTTGAAGTAGAGAGACATTCATGTGAAGAAAAACCACTGGAGCTTCAATGATGTTAGAAATTCACAAGAAAAAAGAGAAGTTGGAACATCCACGAAACTGCGAGTCAAAATATTGTTGAGAGAGATTTGTTTCACTCTTTTTGAAGATGCAGATTGAATCCATTTCTGATTTTTTTTTGCAATTTTCCATCTATCAATATCACCCATGGAAACTAAAAGTTCAAAACTTCCAAGTTCAGCTAAGTGAAAGAAAAGAACATTATTAATTACCCATTTTATTGTTTCCTTATGCTTTTCGATCTGCACTTTCCTTTACCTAGCTTTCTTGTCACACCTTTCAAGCTCAGCGGAGTGAAATAACATAATAGTATTAATTGCCCTTTTTTTGTTTCCTTATACACTTTACTCTACCTCGCTTTCATGTCACATCGAATAGTAGTTGTTCCCCTCCATAAATGCTTCATCACGCAGATTTACCCTGGTGACCATCCTTCCGATTCAATAACAAATAATTTAAAATTGCAAATTGCAAACCAAGGATATGGATGGATGGTCATGTGCATATGCCCAAAACAAGAACGAAGAGTCTCATTCCTCGAAGTCTGTATGTCTAGTAGAAAGGCTCTGCAGGCCCAAAATGGGAGCCGAGGGTTTGGTTACTTGATGTGTGTATGTCGAGTAGAAGGGTTGTGTAGGGGAGAATTTCATAACTGACTAATACAGTGGAATCAATATGATGGCCCAAGCTATTTCTATCGTCATGGTACGAGAGAGATTTCTTCTCAGAGGGAACACCTTAAGACATAATTTTTTTTTTTAAGAATTAATATATAAGTTAAACATACATACATTTCAAAAACATGAAACAACATTCTTAACTATGGAGATTTACCCCACTTTACCATGTAGATTCTTAATTTGTAAGTAGGCTTTATTATAATACCATGGGCCAATACCATGGCTTATCAAAACCACATGCCCAAAAAACTATACCTCACTTCATATGATGGATATTTACCCCACTTTATCATGTAGATTTTTAATTTGTAAATAGGCTTTGTTACAATACCATGGGTCAATACCATGGCTTATCAAAACCACATGCCCAAAAAACTATACCTCACTTCATATGACACTTGTTCATATAACATTTTTTTAAAATTAATCAATTTAATTAAAATGGAAAAAATGACATAACTACTTTAGAGACGAATCTCAACCTTTGATTTGTTCATACTACTACGAATATTCTATATATTCTAAAATTTTATATGAAGATTGAATTTCTACCATCCACCTAATAGTTATTGATAATTAAATTAAAATTATGGAAGCATAATTCCAAAATAAACATGTATATAAAGTTGTGGAAGCCCTATTTCAAAATAGATACCCTATCAACCTTAAAAACATCCTAAGAAAACATGTAACAACATTCTTCCCCACTTTATCATGGGGATTCATAATTTGTAAATAGGCTTTGTTATGATACCATGGGGTTCATAACACACTTATTTACATGGCTTTTTTTCATTAATCAATTTAATTAAAAGGATGAAAATAACATAACTACTTGAATATTCTAGAATATTAGAATATTATGTGGAGGTTATATTCCTACCATCCACCTAATAATTATTGATAATTAAATAAAATTTTGAAATCTCTATTTCAGAAAAGACATCCTTATAAATGTAATTTATGGGGAGGACATGTATAGGGGCAGATGTGTAAGCATAAATGTTTATAAAATTTGACATTTAACATAAACATTTATATTTATGCTCCGTCAAAAAATTAAAACATAATTTAAAGGAGAAGAAGGGGAGATGTGTAGGCGTGAATGTTTGTAAACATATGTTTGTAAACATTTAACATTTAATGATTACATATAAGCTCAATTAATAGTAAAAAAGTTAAAAATAATCAAAATAATAAGGTTCAATTTGTTATATTATAATTTTGTTTTTATAAAAAAAATTAAACATAATATAAAGTAGAGGGGGAGATGTGTAGGCCTGAATGTTTGTAAACATTTAACATTTAATAATTACATATAAGCTCAATTAATAGTAAAAAAGTTAAAAATAATCAAAATAATAAAATTCAATTTGTTATATTATAGTTTTGTTTTTATAAACAAAATTAAAAATAATTTTTAGGATAAAAGAAAATCATAATATACATATCACATTAATATATACTCTATGAAAAGCAAAATAAAAAAATTATAACTGAAATTGGTAAATTAATAGTGGTCAACATGCAAATAGAATCCTATAGTCTTGCTTTGGAATGAGCTAATAAATTGAGATGTGAAGTGGATAAATCAATTAATTATTCAGGCACAAGGACTTGCTTAAATTTTGGTGCTAAATTAATAGTGGTCAACATGCAAATAGAATCCTATAGTCTTTCTTAGTGGTCAACATGAAAATAGAATCCTATAGTCTTTCTTTGGAAGGAGCTAATAAATTGAGATGTGAAGTGGATAAATCAACTAATTATTGAGGCATAAGGACTTGCTTAAATTTTGGTGGGTAGTAACCACTAGTTAGTCTACACATTTATAGTTTTACTCCTACAAAAGCATTGAGGAAAACATAAATAATGGTGGGAAGTGACTCCTGATAAGTATATTTATTTACATCTTATTTCTATCCATTTTTTAATGCAAAGACACACTTAAATTATTATGGGAAGTAACTATTGGTAGATATGTTATTTACATGAGTATGAAATAAGATTAGAGCTAAGATTAAGATGTAAGATTAGAGTTAAGATGTAAATTTTAATTACTTTTGGAATTATTATTTTTAAGAAGGGTTTGGTTTTAAGTGGGTCTTAATTCTTTGTTTAAAATTGGTTGTGTTAAGAGGATTTTTACAATTTAGTATAGGGATATGTTCATGCTAATTTGTTAGATTTAAAATTAAAATAACATAGTTATATAAATTAAATGCCCTAATAAACAAAAAAACACCTATCTAATACTACATCTCATGTTGCCAAGCCTAGATCCATCATAAGTCTGTATTTACCAAGCCTTGAGAGAGGAGAGGAGAGACAAAGGGAGACATAAAGATGGGGGGTGAGAGGAGAGAGGGAGGAATATAGTGAAAGAGTTGGAGGGAAGAGAGAGAGAGAGAGGAAGAGAGAGAAGTAGAAAGGGAGGGAGAGAGGGGGGGAGGGAAGAAGAAATACATAGAGAGAGAAAAGTGGAAAGAGAGAGAGGGAGTGACAAGGGAAAGATGGAGAGAGAGTGAGGGAGAGAGGAGAGTGGGAGGGAAGGGAGAGAGGAGAGAGAAATGGAGAGAAGGGGAAGAGAGAGAAGGGGGAGAGAGAGAGGAAGAGGAAGACGGATGGAGATATAGAGAGTGTATGTTTGGGGGGTGAGGTAGAAAGATAAGAAGGAGAGACATGGGGAGGTAGGTGTAGGATAGAGTGGGGAAGAGAGAGAGACAAGTAGCGGGAAGTGAGGAAGAGATATATAGATATGAAATGATAGAACATATGTGTTTGTGAGGGATGAGATAGAGAAACAAAGGAGAGAATGGAAAGGAGGAAAAGGTATAGATGGTAGGGGAGAGAGGGAAGAAAGAGGAGACATAGAGAGGGAGGGAGAGGCAGATAGAAGAGAAAGGGAAGAAAGAGAGAGACCATAGAGAGAGAGAGAGAGAGAGAGAGAGAGAGAGAGAGAATGGGTGAAACAAAGAGGGTGACATACAATGTTATTCACTGAAATAGATGCATTTGATTTTCAATGTTAGATATTTATTACTTATATTATTTTGTTGGATTACAAGTCTCGTATTCATTGATTTTATTGTAGTTGGTTGTGATTTTATTGATTTCTTGCACATGCATTGATTTTCAGGTGTATATGTTGATTTCTGAGTCCTATTTTATTGTTTTGCACTGGATGCAATTGAATTTTCAGTTTGGATATTAATTTTCTAATATTCCTATTTGATATTACTTGCACTCATGCTTGGTTTTCAATGTAAGCACAATTTTTTTTTATTGATGGTGCATTGATTTATGTGTTACAAATAATTTAACGATAAATAAAATACTTGAATTTTCATCTTAAATAAAATGTTCAATTACATGAAATGTTTGCTTCTTAAAATTGTAAATTATTTAAAATTGACTACATTCTTATGATTCTCATTTTCAATCATTCAACATTGTTAGTCACTTTGCATTCAAACAAGGTAATAGAAAACAACTATCATTGAAACTTACTTGGGGTTTAATACTTCTTAAGTCATA